>VSMD01137297.1:0-63154 GCA_008750895.1 Mirza zaza | reverse complement strand
CATCTCTAATCATCAGGGAAATGCAAATCAAAACTACAATGAGATATCACTTAACTCCAGTGATAATGGCCTTTATCAAAAAGTCTCCAAATAACAAATGCTGGCGTGGATGCGGAGAGAGAGGAACACTCCTACACTGCTGGTGGGACTGCAAACTAGTTCAACCTCTGTGGAAAGCAATATGGAGATACCTTAAAGAGATACAAGTGAATCTACCATTTGACCCAGCAATCCCATTACTGGGCATCTACCCAAAAGATCCAATGACACTCTATAAAAAAGACATCTGCACTTGAATGTTTATAGCAGCACAATTCATAATCACAAGGCTGTTGAAACAGCCCAAGTGCCCATCAATCCAAGAATGGATTAATAAAATGTGGTATATGTATACCATGGAGTACTATTCAGCTCTAAGAAACAACGGTGATATAGCACATCTTATATTTTCCTGGTTAGAGCTGGAACCCATACTACTAAGTGAAGTATCCCAAGAATGGAAAAACAAGCACTACATATATTCACCAGCAAACTGGTATTAACTGAGCAGCTCCTAAGTGGACACATAGGTACTACAGTCATAGGGTATTGGGCAGGGGGGAGCGGGGAGGGGGGCGGGTATATACATACATAATGAGTGAGATGTGTACCATCTGGGGGATGGTCATGCTGGAAACTCAGACTTGTGGGGGGCGGGGGGGAAAGGGCATTTATTGAAACTTTAAAATCTGTACCCCCATAATATGCTGAAATAAAAAAAAAAAGAAAGAAAATATAGTGCAGATATAAATCTTCCATATAGTAGGGAAATTATTCTAGATGTAAAACACCATTTTCATTTGCCATGCTCTTTCTGCCTGGAAGAAGCATATTCTTTGCTTATTCAAATGGCTCTCCACATTTCACATGAAATGAATATTGAATAAAAAGTCAAGAAGCCTGTCTATCAGATTGTAGTCCTGAATATTTGGTCTCATGAGATTATACTGAAGCATCCCAACTGAGTAAGCAAAAATTAAACAGTGTTTTGAGTGATTGAGTGAGATTTCTCATTACAATTTTGCTTTATTTTCCATATCAATAATTGGGCTTTTATTTGAAAGCATATTTACATTACTGATATATGTCATCTGGTTTATAGGAGAAAAAGGGGGAAGAAAAGGCATATATTTTTATTTACATTTCAACCACACAAGGGATATAGCAAACTATGTTGCTAAAACTTGAAGATCCTTATACCAAGTTGTAATTATTTGGAGAGATTAAAATACAGTAATAAAGAAAATTTGTCAAATGTTGTTATCCTAAAGGAACAAATTTCAAATTTTAAGCTATGTTATTTTATTTAAAAATATGTTAACATAATATTTCTCAATTTATAAAATTTAAATATAATGTTAATCATATTAAGTAAAAGAGTGGAATTAGAATGTTCCTAACATAAAGAAATTTTAAGTGTCTAAGGTGTTGGATACCCCAATTACTCTGATTTGATTAATTTACGTTGTATTTCTGTTTCAAAACATCACATGTACCCTATAAAGATATGCAACATTTATGTACCCATAATAATTAAAAACAAAAAAAAAACATATATAATTTCCTTTTTTGGAAGATAAGGTGTGCGATTTGTATGCACGTAAAGGACTGAGTAATAAGTTTCAATTTCCAAGCTCATATGAAATTACTAAAGTTGTTCACCAAACTCAAGCTCAGCTAGTATCGGATAGAAATGATATCTTGCTGTTTTCCTTAAATACTTCATCCTCTTGTTGTACTTCCCGAGGCGTGTACTTGCTTCCATATGTATAGGATCAGCATGTGGGAGAGATATTGACAGTATGGTTAGTTTAAGTTTAGGATTTCTTGTCATGTTTTCTGTGTTTCTGCATGCAGTGGATTTTGGAAATGATTTATGAGTCATGTGCAAGATTTCTTAGTGTTGAAATTACCACTGTAAGAATTCAGTCTGGCTTGTTTGCTGTTACTAACAGAATATGTGGGTTCAGGATTATAATTCAAAGAAATTAAACAACAGTCACATGTTTTCATAGTGCTTTCAATATTTAAAAAGGATTTTATTGTTTAATTTTATCTTTAAAGTCATTCTTTGTAGGTTCTGAAATTATCACTATTCTTATTAGTAAAACAATGTGTGGCAGTTGCAGGTTGTTGATATATTTTTTAAATATCTTTTCCATTAGGAAATAATTTTGAGGTTTCTGTTTAATCGAGGAACCACAGAAAGAGACTAAATATTTCTTTGTAGAAAAAAAGTAAGTATACTCAACTTGTAGAAGTTGACTTTCTATTTGGAAAATAAAGAAATGTGTTCTTTTCAGAAAAAAATTTCATAGACTTTCATTAATTCTGTAATAACTTATTCTTGCTATAAAAATGTTATTCTACTACCTGAATGTCATAAATTTTATACTGTATTAAGATACAGTTTTATTATTGGATCTTCAAGAAGTAAGCCCAAAAAATCAATATTAGTTTTTATTTGAAAATCACCTGAGGAAAATTCAAATTCTTGAGACTAGAAATTATATCTGGGAGGGAAAGCCTAGAGGTGATGCTAACAGAAAATCCCTGTCCTTTTTTCTTGACCTAAAGTGTCAAAACTGTCTAGAAAATATGTAATGCAGGTTAGGTTTTAGGATGGCAATTTGTATCAGGAGAAAGACCAAGATATAGGAAGAACGTGCACATGAAATGTAGTTTCATGGCTGTGTTAGCATCCTGGGGAACTGGCTAAAGCTATCTTAGGGGACATATGTAATGACTGCAGTCCGCAAATCCCAGGTCATGGACCCATAGCGGTCCGTGGCCTGTTAGGAACGAGGTTGCCCAGCAAGAGGTGAGCAGAGTGGGTCCGCATCTTTCCTGTCACCGGCTGAGCTCCACCTTCTATCAGTTCAGCAATGGCATTAGATTCTCACAGAAGCAGGCCCCTACTGTAAGCTGTGTGCGTGAGGGATCTAGATTGCATGCTCCTTATGATCTGGGGTGGAGCTGAGCCGGTGATGCTTGTGCTGGGAAGCAGCTGCAAATACAGATTATCATTAGCGGAGAGGTTTGACTTCACTGAGATCATAATAAGTAAGTTGCTTGTAGACTAATATCAAAACACGATCAGTGAGTGGCAAATGACAGTGTAATATTGATAGAAAAAAAGTGCACAATAAATGTAATTGCTTGAATCATCCCCAAACCATCCCCTCTCCCTCAACCTAAGTCCGTGGAAAAATTCTCTTTCATGAAGCCAGTCCCCGGTTCCAAAAATGTTGGAGACCACTTGTAATGACACAGACATTACAATCCTGCAGAACAATCTGATACAGTAAAATAGTAAAATCTGCATTTTTAGGGGTCGATCTTAGAGTTCTGTTTTTCTCTGCACTTATTCATTCAACCATTCAACAAGTATTTTAATAGTTATTTTACAAGTAAGACCCTATTACAAAAATTATAAATGCACCAATAAACAAAGTAGACAAAACTCCTCGCTTTTATGGATTTTTTTGATTATGACTATATTATAAACCTTTTCAAACATTTCTAATTGTGAAAGTTGAATTAGAACAGTTTCTTTCCCTTTCCACATTTGGAAGGGAGCATAGACTAATAATTGCAGAGATAAACAAGGAAAAGAAATATGTGTGGTAAGGAATTGGTCAGCTACTTTTTTCTCAGTTAATTGAAACTTTTACCAGTTTAAAAGCTTAGATTCAGGGTCCATTTCTTAAAAATGAAGATCCCTTTTGGTTTCTAGTCCATGGATCATCACTTTAGAGACCTTCTGTCTTCACTACAAATATCAACTAACCAGTGCTTCCATATGTGTAGACATACATAAAAATTAAAATATTAATAAAAGATCTATGGAGTTTTCCTACACACACACACACACATTTGTTTTTGAGCTTGCATATTCAATTTGGCATGATTTTATGATATATTACTTTGTGAAAGTTATTTCATCTTTTTGGCTGGTATATTTGTTATATCACATAAAGCCTTTCGCACAATTTCAGGTTTAAGATTATTCTTTGATATCTATATAATTTTATTATTCTTGATTACTCATGTATACACAAAATCATTATTCTAGGTGATGGTAATCATCTACAACTATATTTTATTTTTATTTCTCCATGTATTAATATTAGTTCACAGTTCTGTCAGTCAGAAATCCAGGCACGGCGTACTGGATTCTCTTCTCACAATCTCAAAAGGCTAAAATCAAGGTGTCATCTGGGCTGCATACTCATTGAAAGCTCAGGGTTTTCTTCCAAGCTTCTTGATTTGTGCCAAATTCATTTTTTGTGTAGTAGTTGAACTATGATCCCCATTTCCTTCCTTGCAGTCAGCCAGGGTTGGCCCTTAGTTCTGAGAGGCCTCCCACACTCTGTGCCACATCTGTCTTTTCATTTTAAAGCTATTGATGAAGAATCTTTGCCACGCCAAACTCTTCTTATACTTGGAATGTCTTTCGTCAGGAACATCACCACTATTTTTAAGGGTCCACATGATTAAGTCAGGTGGTGTAAGGATAATTTTTCTCCCTTTCAACTGCACCACATAATCTCATCTAATCATGGAGTGGCTGTTCCTTCCTATTCCCAATTCTCAAGACTGTATAATAAAGGGGCAGGAACCTTGGAGCTAGGTAGGAGATCTTCACACAGATAAATGTTTGTATCTTATTTCATTTTTATTTTTGGAGGGTATTTTTAATTTGAGGTTTTTTTTTAATCTAAAAAGCAAGTGTTACTAGGTATATGACAGTTCTTTTAAAACTTTAGGCTTGTTGAAATAAAGGAGTTAGACCTAATTCTTGCCCTCCAGAAACTTATGGTATTGCAGAAAAAAGTGATGGGTAGAAAGAAAATTAGATAAGATAAAGCAAGTGCATTAACAGATATGTTAAGGAAAACCTGAGAGAGAATCAAAGAGAAGAGGTAATTTGACTTAGACATTAAAGAGGGAAACCTTCTGGGAGCTGAGTCTTTAAGGAGAGAAAAGAGGAAAGAGAAAGACTGTGGCAAGTACCATGTCTTTCCGAAAAGTTTAGAAGCAGATTTTTGGCAGGTGTATAAGTCATTAAGATAGCTGTGTGGCTTCAGACTTGTTTCATTTTATGATCCATATCTAGTTTTCTCTCTTTTGCTTCCAAGTCACATGTATATTGTCATATTCTGCCATCTAAAGCCTATTTAAATTATTTTGGTGACACACAATTAGTAGAGCACTGCATGTGAAAGAACAGCAGAAATGAAGCTAATGACATTTTTCGACAGGGAAGAACGTACCCATATATAGTCTCCTTGGGCTGTCATAACAAAATACCATAGACTGGGTGGCTTAAAGAACAGAAATTTATTTTATCACAGGTCTGGTGGCTGGATATCCAAGCCTGTCTGGGGCAGGGGCAGGAGGCAGGGGAGATAGCCTGAAAGAGTAAGCAAGCTCCAATGTCTCTTCTTATAAGGATAGTAATCCTTATGACCTAATATAGCCATAATTACTCCTTTAAAATGCCCGTTTCCAAATAAAGCCATTCTGGAGCTTGGTGTTTCAACATAGGAATTTTATGAGACACAACATTCAGTTCATAACACCTTCTTATGTCAGAACACTAGTGGTCGTGAAGAGGTTAAGTCAATCTGATTTGTAGATAAACTAGGTTTAGGTTTTGTTGCCAGTTTAGTTAGATACGCTTCAACAATGGCTGCAGATATTTTGAGGATAGGATGGGAACTTTCCCTTCACTAGCACCTGAGATCTTAAACTCACAGAAGCTTTAGGGCTGTGTTTGTGCTTCCCAGTCCAGGGACCACCATTGCAAGTTATGAGAGATATCTCTTTGCTATATAGACCACCTGCCATACTCTTAGGAGACTCAACCAAAGTTATCTGTGTTATCCAGTCCTTTCTCCTGTAGTCTGCAGCTAAGGAGATTTCTTTGCCCTGACATAAGTGCTGCTGCACTGGATTAGGTGAAGGGCCAAGTACTTTAGAGGAATTTTTCACAGTAACTGTGTGTTGACCCCAGCCTTCATCATCTGCTGCTTTGTACTCGTGAGGGCTTGGGAAGTACTTCACAGGCATTTGTCATAGTGCTCACACCCTGATATCTACTTTCAGAGGGTCACTGTAGTGTACTTAGTCAAGGCCTAGAGGACTTTAGAAATGTTTATCTTATCTTTCCTTCTCTGCCCCAGGCCTCAGTATCTTAGTGGTAGGCATTGTGTGAAGGTCTGTGAGAAAAAGTTGATGGGTGGATATTGATTTGCAGGTAGCATAGGTTGCCTATTTGGGATTCTTATCCATCTATCCACCTCACGTGCTGTCACTATGTGCTCATTGAAAACTTTTGCTCCTTCTAATAAGTGTTTTCTTTTTGTTAGTCCATTTAACAGATAACTATACAGAAAGTTTGTAAAGTATGTCTAATAAAGTCCAACTCTGGACATGTAAGCAACAGAAATATCACATAGTTTGGTATATTATATTTTTCATTCTAGTTGTATATATAGTTCTGATAAGAAGAACAAAATAATAGCAAAAATTTATTGAATGCCATTCTGCCAAATGCTAAGTGCTTTATGTTGTTCAAGAAAAATCTTTTCTTTTTTTTTCTTTTTTTCTTTTTCTTTTTTTGAGACAGAGTCTCACTCTGTTGTCCGGGCTAGAGTGCCAAGGTATCAGCCTAGCTCATAGCAACCTCAAACTCCTAGGCTCAAGCAATTCTTCTGCCTCAGCCTCCCGAGTAGCTGGGACTACAGGCATGCGCCACCATGCCCGGCTAATTTTTTCTATATAAGTTTTTAGTTTGCCAATTAATTTCTTTCTATTTTTAGTAGAGACTGGGTCTTGCTCTTGCTCAGGCTGGTTTCAAACTCTTGACCTTGAGTGATCCACCTGCCTCAGCCTCCCGGAATGCTAGGATTACGGGCGTGAGCCACCTCGCCCAGCCGATTAAAAAATAAAATGAGCAAAGGACTTGAATAGATATTTCTCCAGAGAAGATACAAATGGCCAACAAGTACACTAGAAAATGTTTGGCCGGGTACGGTGGAAAATCTAAAAATATATATAGAAAAAATTAGGTGGGCATGGCGGTGCATACCTGTAGTCCCAGGCAACATACATACATGCATGTATGTATGTATGGACATTTCCCCAAACATACATTTCCCCATACATTTAAGATAGACACATCCTTACAAGTTGTCATTATTCACAATTTGTGAATGGGAAATCACCATTATCATTCTTACATGATTTTGGGATTTAGGTGAATAATATAGCTTCTGAGCAAGTATATTTTTCTCATAGCTAGGTAAATTCTTCCTGCCAGACACACAGTCATCAATCACTATCCCAGCTCAGACCTGAATACTGCAAATGATCATCTGGTTACCTCAAGGGGAGAGCAAATTGTTTTCTTTAAAAATGTATGTGACTTAGCTAGCTTTTCCAAACAAGAACTCTCCAAGTTATGCTTATCACCACAATAATTGCATACACTTTGGGTGTGGGGAATGAGAGATTTGCCAAGTGGGATCTGAAAACAGTGTCTGGAGGTGCAGTGCCAGGTGGATGTAAGTTGCCTGAAGTCGTGTACATAAAATAAGCAATGTTGTATCTGAGAATAAAGGTTGAATATTGTATTAAAGTTGAGCAATAGGCAGAGATAAAACCAGATAATAGAATCAGTTGGAAATTAGATGACCAGCAACAAAATCACTGGCTAGTTTAGGTCCAAGGAGGAATTAATTCTGACATTGTGACCCATCTATCCTTTCTGCCATCTCTCTTTGGTATTGATAACTATCAGTCAAGGGCCAAGGGAGAAATGTCCATTAGGGGCAAAAATGTCTATAAATGACACAAAATGCCTCTTGTAAGTGAGAGAAATTGAGAATTAGCCTCAAAGTTTTAACATAAAGCTAGAATTAGCTCCCACATTTTTAAATCACTTAGACCTTTTTAAATCATTTAAATCTTTGTTCTTATTAAAAAGTAATGACAATTTTATTACATATTATGTGTCCCATAATGTATTTCTTATAGATTGTGTCAGAGCTGCAGAGAGCTCTAATTAAACAAAAATATCAATGTAGAAAAAGAAAATTGGGGTTAGAAATTGTATTCAAGTTCATGAAGATAATTAAAACCAGGATCAAGCAACATTGATAATTAATCATTTTAGCAAATTATTTTAGAGAAATTGAAATAAGTTTGGATTAGTAATGATGAAATGGTTGTACACAAGTACAATAGATTTAAATTCTTCCCTGCATATTTTGCTCTTTCCCTTCATGTTAACATTTATAACTAAATGAAATTATTTCCTGCTGTGAATAATTTATTTTTGGTTATCTCCTCTTGTATGTAGCAATGTAGATAAGAGTGAAGTAGAATTCAGTAAGTTAAATGACATAAATAACTCAAGGCTTGACAATAGTCAAAATTGAAGAATATTACTACCTGAGTTATGATTTTGCTTTTCTTATTTAAATATTAGAAAATAAGGATGTTCAAAGAAAATATTAATTTGTAGTTACTTTTAAATGCTAGCATGTATCATTATTACCTTTTAAAAGTATTCATGGTTCTTTTAAGAGAATACTAAACATCCTGTACCTTGAAAAGATATAGATATTTCTTGTAAAATATAAAGAAATGCTCAGTTGATAGAATCCATGAGTCAGTCTGTATGTGTACTTCTAGAAAATAGTATTTGTCTCACATTTGCAATATGGCAGCTGTTCTCCTATAGGATATTTCTTCAGGATATTCCTCAGTGTGATAATCGTCTGTGTCAAGTTGACTGGGCCATGGGATACCCAGACATTAGGCCAACATTATTCTGATTATATCTATAAGGATGTTTCTGGATGAGATTAACATTTTAATTGGTAGATGGAGTAAAGCAAATTGCCCTCTCTAATGTGGGTGGGCCTCATCCAATCACTCAAAGGCATGGATAGAACAAACAGGCTGACTGTCCCTCAACCAGGAGGAAATCTGCCTGACTTCTTTGAGCAGAAACAGATTTTTCCCTGCCTTTAGACTTTAACTGAAACATTGGCTCTTCCTGGGTCTGGAGCCTGCTAGCCTTTGGGATGGAACTACATCGTCAGCTCTTCTGGTTCTCAGGCATTGGACTTAGACTGGAACTGCAGAACTCACTCTTCTGGGTCTATAGCTTTCTAACTGCAGATGTGGAGACTTGTCAGACTCCATAATCATGTGAGCCAATTCCTTATAATAAATCTCTCTCTATATATATACATACATAAACACACACACATATACACATACACACACATACATCTACATGCATCCTATTGCCTCTGTTTCTCTTGAGAACTCTGATCAGTACACTCAGCAGCTCCTTCACTCTTTCTCATCACAACTAGCATCTTTCTTCCCATGATAGGATGCTGGTTACATTATAAGGACATTGGAAATGAAAATAAGGTGGGTGCAGGGCACACTTTTATTACTTCTTATTACTTATTCTGCTTTGTTTCTACTTGGGACCACTTGCCAAGTGGAGACAGTTCCATGCTTTAAAATTGTTATGTGCAAACCTCTTTATCTCTTTAGGAAAATTCTACTTTTTTCCAACTAGATTTTGTCTTACCCTTTAATTCACCTCTCAGTCCTAATAAATGATTTGTGTCATGTATTATTCTTCACAGTCTTGGGTTAATAACTTTAAACTGACACAATAGGGAAACTTCATAAAGTAAGTTTGAGGTAAACTCTGAATAATGATAGTCCCTTCTGAAATCTCCCCACTAGTGTGAGAATCAGAATGAACATTTCTTCTGATAATTCAGTGCATAAATATTAAATGAGACCACTTTTCAAAGAGGGGAAGGCATTAATTTTAAGAGAAAATTAAACCTACTTTATTATTGAAGGTGAAAATTTCCTTGAAATGAACACAATTTGATAGCCCTCTGTCCAACAACAGGTCTAAATTCACATTATTATGTAGAAAAGGGTCAATCTGAAACCTGATCCTTTCCCACACTGACTGACTACAATTTTAAAGATACTAATGGTTTTCAATCCTCAATCCTGTCTGGCCCTAGATTGAACAAAATAGTAAAAAAAAAAAAAAAAGATTAAGAGCAGAGAGGATTACTATAGGATGGACATGTCTAGGGTAGAATCTGAACATCAGAAGTTTCTCCCAGCTCCCCATAGGTACTCTCATGTATTCACAGAGTTGAGAACTATTGTTCTATATTTAGCTTTCAGGCCTTAAAAAAATCTTTCAAGTAAAAACTACCCAAAAGCCATTGGCATCACTTTTGAAAAACATCATACATACAATGTTATTAATATGCAAGAAGGAGCAGAAAGAGATGAGAACATTTTAAATACCAAATGGTATTCTTCCTATCATTCCAATAAATGAGCATATGTCCCAGAGTGACACGAGATGGGAGGAGTGAATGTACTGTTCCTTCAGCAGTTTTCAGTTCCCACAAGCCTCTCCTAAGTAAGGGCTTACAGGGACACTGAAAATGATTATTTAAATAAATATTTAAATACATTTTTCTAGCAGCATAGGTTCTATACTTAAGCCAACTACATTCATGGTGCTCTGCAAACAAAGCTCCAATTGTTTCTGATGAAGGAAGAAAATCTGTCGTATTGGATGTATTGAAAGACAATATGTTGTTCTTCGGTGGGATGACTTTCCAAAAAAGACTGACTACATGCAATGGGATGCTTTTAAAATGTAAACTAACCTAACCTGTGAATAAAATAAGACCCCACTTCAATGTTTTCCCTATGTTAGGCTCGGTCATAAGTGGAGGGGGCAACACATCCTTAACAAACTGTACAAACAAAACCCAAAGGGGTTAAGTGAGGTTACACTTGTAATACATTAGCTACAATATAACTTCCTGTTTTATTTATAGTATGAATAGCAACACATTTAAAGAGGGAAAATTGCATAGTTATTACTATATTTGTCAGTGAATGTTTTAGCCTGAACTCAAATCTATGGGACAGCTTTCAAGTCATGTTACAAAGGGCAGATAGGCTTTGAAATTATCAGTGGATTAAGCCTCAGAATTGTTAGCTGATAAATGTTTGTCAGTTTCATAAGCCTTGAAATTTCCCTTTATTGCTAACAGGATGTTAAAATGTTATATTCCTAAGCTGATCAAAGCATCTTTTGTTTTCTTCAATGTCTCACCACAGCTGATCTTGTGTGGAGAAAAAAAAAAAAAAAGCTGGCTCAAACTTGTCAAAAATAAAACACCAATTTGTCACATTTTAATTTGCTATTGATTGCATTAACCAAGTCTACTCTGATGTCATTGTTAATCATAGGCTTTAGATGATACCTGTAGAAATAAATGTCTTGGTAGTTGAAGTAGTGATTTTATTTCTGATATACAAAGTAGACTATGTGGGCTGTTCAAAATCTATTTTCCTAACTTATATGATGACATCCCTTAGTGTGATATGCAGAAGACAATTGAGACTCAGAAACACTCATGGATTCTTGTTTTTCCACAGGGTAAACAATCTATACCAGCTGAAATGTGGCAAAGGGGAAGAAAAGTCTGAAATGAGTAGTGAAAGATGGGAAGTTCAATATTACTTACTTATTTGATAGCCTATGTAACAGCACTGATTAGGGTCCTACAAAACCTCTTGTTCCAAATTTGTGTAGAAACTTTGGATTATCATGGCCTTACATGGAAGTATATAATAAACTAAACTTAATAAAACTCATATGGAGAAATGACTCATATTAAGAGTTAAAATTAAAAGTGAAAAGAAACAGCATTGGGTTGAAAAATAAATGTGAATTTGAAAATTCTCCTATATGTAGTAAATAATTCTTAAATATAAGATATAAATCAATGTATAATGCACATATAATTCACCTTGTAAGATGCTAGCAAGCCTTAAAAGGTTATCTAGGACTTCTAAACTTTGTATATCTGAGATGGTTTTAGTTTTTCTATAGTTCTGATAGATTACTTTATCTTCAGGATGGAATGAAGTATAAAAAGTAATATAAATGAATAAAACAGCAATGCCCATACATTTATGGTAGCTAAATATAGTGCTAACAATAATTTTGTAATCATTATCATAAAATGCATAAATACATATAATCTGTCCAGTAAAATATAATCTGTGTATAAGGAGCTAATATTTCAAGTGTCAAAATGTGCCTACATACATCTATGTGTGTATTTGAATATTTAAATGTGAGCATTTCATTATCTAATGACAAGTAGTTCTCAGCTGCAGAAGATATGGATTTGCTACAGATTCCCCACGAGTTTGTGGTGCAATTTCCACACTAAGGCTTGTTAAAGTCTCCACAGAGCATTTTTATTCACTTCAGGTTACTTTAGGCTAACTGAGTCTTTTGTAGTCATACAGCACCAATAGTGTCCACTTGTAGTTCAGCCTGGCCCCGCGGAGCCCTTTCTTATTCTGGTTATCACACAAAAATTCTTAGTCTTCTGAGTCACCTAATAAATTATCAAAGAAATGTTCCCAATAGCAGTCTATGATATATCCATAATATCTCTATACCAGTGGTCCCCAACCTTTTTGGCACATGGGACTAGTTTCATGGAAGACAATTTTCCATGGACAGATGGATTGGAGCAGGGGGATGGTTTTGAGATGATTCAACCACATTACATTTATTGTGCACTTTATTTCTATTATTATTACATTGTAACATATAATGAAATAATTATACAACTCACCATAATGCAGAGTCAGTGGAAGCCCTGAGCTTGTTTTCCTGAAACTAGACAGTCCCATCTGAGGGTGACGGGAGACAGTGACTGATCTAACAGAAGGCAGAGCTCAGGCAATAATGCAAGTAATGGGGAGTGGCTGTGAATACAGATGAAGCTCACTTGCCCACTGCTCACATCCTACTGTCCAGCCTGGTTGTAACAGGCACAGAGGTCCCAGAGATTGGGGACAACATCTATATGCCACTGAGCACTGTGTATGCTTCTTAGTATTAGGAAATCTACGGTGCTACAACTGGTGCTTTATCTTATAGGTGTTATCAAAGATTTCCCCAGACCAGAAAACTATTTAAGAAGTTATTGACATGAAAAGCCTCTAAATCTTCCTGGAATTTAATGTTCCATATTCTGGTATGCAAGTGCCTTCCTAGGGCATTGCAGCATATTTAACTCCTCCTCTTCACTATCTAATTAACCTGATGTCCTCAATATGCTGAACCCACCTGACGCTCTGCACAGTGTCATAGTGATTAGGATTCTCCCAGACTATATTGTTTTAGAGGTCAATAGAAATGACAAAGCCTGGATACAAGAGCAAATAAGAACTACTACACTTCTCATGCAAAAATAGAATGCTTTAAATCTTCTTTATTGATGAAGATTGGGAACAATTCTTTTGACAGTTCAATAGTCTTATACCAAATATTAGAAATATATAAGGATAATATAGTGTCACAGCAGTTGAAATTGAAAAAGCCTCACTGTTAAAATGATGATATGATTATAGCTCATTGTCATACTCCATATTCCATCTCTTTTCCTTGTCCCCATAGGCCAATAGCTACGGATTCCACTGATGTGGGAACAGGAGAATATTATAGTTATAGATATAGATGTAAACACACGCAAATACACTCACAGACACACATATATTTATGTAAATGATACCAAGTGTTAGTAGCATCATTTTTTTTTCTAATAAAGTGACTCTTAGTGGGCTCCCAGATGGGGATTGGTCACCAAAATGATCAAGCTATAAATGTAAACTTTGAGTTTTCAAACCCACCTCCCATTCTCTACAGAGGGGAGAGGGGCTGGAAATGGAGTTAATAATGGATCATCCATAGGTAATGAAGCCTTTGCAAAAATTCCTGAACTATGGGGTTCAGGGAGCTTTCAGATTGTTGAACAAGTGGAGATGCCTGAAGGGCACTGAAGTGGCAGCTTCTTTCCCACACACCTTGCCCTGTGCATCTCTTCCATCTGGCTATTCATCTGTATTAATATCATTTGCAATATACTTTATTATAAACTAGTAAATGTAAGTGTTTCCTATAGTTTTATGATTCATCCTAGCAAATTAATGGAACCCAAAGAGGGGGTCATGGAAACCCCCAATGTACAGTATACATACCCCCAATGGTCAGTCAGAAGTATAGGTAACAACCTACTTCTTGTTATGGGAGTCTGTCCCACTTAAGACCAGTTCCTAACCAATATTTCCAGTTTCATTGGTGAATTAGTCTCTATTCTGATTTTGGATAGTTTGATTTGTGTTTGTACCACTTCACATGAAAAGAGTCTTACTTTTTCAAAGATCTTCCATAGAATATCAAAACTTCAGAAGCTAAGGGTAGTATTTAAGGAGGGTTGTCAGAAAAGAAAAAAAAAAAAGAAATGACTATGAAGAACACAGAAATAAACAGCTTTGAACAACAGGGTGCAGTCCAAATGCCAAGGGAGAAATCTCAGTAATAAGGGAGAAGAGCCCCAAGATGTCAAACCAAAGAATCAGTCAGAGTGAAGTGGATTGGGTTAATGGTCACTGTCTGTTTAAAGAACCACAAGAGCTAGGAAGTAGATCTTTCTCTAGTTGAGCCTCAGTTGAGATCATACCTCCATTCAATACCTTGATTACAGCTTTGCAGAGGAACAAGCTAAGCCACACTCAAACTCCTGACCCACAGAAACTATGAGATAATAAATGGGTACTATTTAGGTCTGCTAAATGTGTGGTAATATTATAACACAACAATAAATAACATACAGCTTTGGTATAGCCTAGAGCTTGGAATTCTAAGGCCTAGAGAGGTTGGAATGTTACAGAGAATTTATCATTTAAGATTTGTTTACTCTCCTAGCAGCATTCATGGGGCACATCTTTTATCTTAGCTGGGAAAAATACATTTGTGATGGGAGTCCCAGCATTCTTGAAGGACTCTATAGTTTATCATCTATGTAGGTCCAAAATTACAAGAGACATTTCTATCATCAAATTGAGGTATCTAAACATAAAGTGGATAATGGAACTTTGGGGTAGCAGGGACTAAATGAAGGAACTTAATTGCCAAAGGCAAGGCAGGTGGGCATGATAACATAATGAACAGCAGAACCAATGTAACAATCAGAATAGTCTGACTCACAGAGACATGCTGCATTAGCTGGTTGATCCTGATGTCTCTAGTTGTAAAATAACGAGCAGACTAATAAGTTTTTACTTTATCTGTATGAGCAGAAAATTTCTAGGTCCAGTGAAAGGAATTTGACTTGAATTCCCAGAACAGCTGGTCACAGTCCCTCAACAAATTCCCAGGCTTGAGCCAGCTTACTCACTCATAACTTATTGAATAAAATGCAAGATTGGTCCCCATGAGGAAGGACCCTTCTCTACTGCCACAAATTATAATTTTAATCTTTCTCATAACCTTACTTAGAGGCACCTTTGGACAATTTCCAGGGCAAGTATGCATCAGATTTTGGACATTACTGGACGACTCTGGCTCCCAATTGACATGAATTCTTGGAAACCCACATCTCTGTTGTCCAACATTTAGAGTAGGAACTTATGGAGGTCAGGAATCAAGTCTATTTCCAAGAAATCAAGATAGATGTTTAGCTCTACTCCATATACAGTGGGCCCAATGAGTATTCAAATCTAAATTTTGCTTCCTTTTCTGGTTCTGAAATAATTATAAAAGATATACTCAGCTCCTAGCAGAAATACCATGTATGTGTAGTTGTTATCAACTGGTCTGTAGCAGTTTATCACAAATTTAGTTGCTTAAAACTATTTTGCAATTTATTATTTCACAGTCTCTATGGGTCCAGAGTCTAGGCATGGCTTAGCTGGGTTCTTTCCGGGATGGGAATCAAGATTTCACCCAGGGCTAGGAGCTCCTCAGAAGCTCTACTGAAGAAGGATCTTTTCTGAGCTCACATTTTGGTTGGCAGCATTCAGTTCCTGCAGGTGTCTAGATTTTAGGGCCTCCGTTCTTGTTGGCTAGTGATTGGAGACTGTTGAAATTTCCTTGCCACTTGGCTTTCCCTATAAGGCAGCATATAATGTGGCAACTTGATTCTTCAAAGGCAACAGAGGATTAAGAGATGAGGTGAATACAACGTTATGATTTTGAAGCCCTGGCATCGAGATCTTGGACCCTTCCCTTCTGATTTTCAAAGGGTTGAAATTCTTTTCAACTAAGTCAAAAAATAGTCCTAACACATACATGAATGATAGATAAGATTTACTGTGTAAGAGAGATAGAGAATATTCTAAACAGTATGGAGTAGGTGGATGTTTGTAAAAACTATGTGTGGGAATTAACATCACCAATTTGTTCAAGAATGAATCATTGTGAAGCACAGGTCCCTGACTACTAATTAGGCAAAAAGAAGATTGGTTATATATGTTAGTGATTGGATCTTAGGCCTTATGTGGCAAGATAAGCAGTTTGTGAATTTACTCCACAGATATTGTGATGCAAGTGTCTTTGGGGGGAGAATAATATGAAATAATGAAATAATATAACCATTTATTAATAGTCAATAAATAATGGATACAGTAATAATTACTTCTATGATATATATATATACACACATATATATATTCTCAAATTTTGAGGCATCTATAGACATAATTGTTTTTGGTTATTTCCAATATATTAATATGTCTCCTGAAAATACAACTTCAATAAAAATAGATTAAAAGTATATGGTGTTCTATTTGTGACTAGGATTGTAATTCTTCTTATTATTGGCACTTTCTATTATTGAAATTGAGATAGCTGATTCCATTAACCTTAATATCTATCAAGTATATAATTTAATGGAAAATAGCTCGTATCAATTCATTATGAAAAACATATCGAGAAGCTGTTCAACAGTAACAGATTAAGTAGACTGAGATGCACGTTATTAATATTTGGCAGGACATCAAACAATTACACCTGACATGACTGTCAACTGATGTCAATATGGCTGGAAATTAAAAACAGGTTTCTTTGCATATAATAATGTTCTCTGATACTTAATTTATAAAGAAAGTAGATCAAGCATTCCTCTTCAAAGGTAAATATTTGTCAAATGGACATGTTTTAAGTTTTTGTCACTTTATTCTGTATTTATCAACTATGCTACCATCTTGCTTTTTACTATAAAATCACCTAGTAAAGGAATTAATTTTTGGTCAACACTGAGGTAGCAACATTTAAAAAATGAAGTAAAAGGTGACATATGGGTCATAGCATTTCTAAGTAAATCTTGGAAATATTTCTGATTCTGTAAACGTTTATGACACATAATGACTAACTCAGAAGCAGTTTAAAAGAATAAGTATTGAGAAAAATTATTTCTAATTTAATAATAATAGAAAAAATAGTTGAATTATTTAAGCCATGAAAATTAAGAAAATTAATGGAGACAATAAAATATTTTATGTAATACTTAGTATATTTAAAAACTACACATTGACTTTGTGATTTTCATTAGACTTTGAGATTCCAGTTATAGCCATTTGTTCCAAATAAGTTAATGGACCTCATTTCCATTAGGCACTAGTTATTATGGCATCATGGTACTCACCTTTGTTTCTCTGTATTGAGACCCAGAAAATGTAATCACCATTAGTTTTGCATTATCATCAGCAGCACTAGCATTTATTGGTCACATACAATGTACAATAGAGTAGTTCATTTCCCTAGTTTTAAAATTTGGGAATTTTCTAAAATGCATTTAGGCAGAGTACTATTCATCTGTTCTATATTTCAAGCCATTTCAGAGGTAGAGGCATAAAATACTCATCTTTGTATCAGTAGATTACACATGTAACTCAATAATGATTTGATAAATAAGTAGGGAATTTGAATAAATGGATTTTAAAAATTTTATTTTCAAGGTTCATAACTATAAAAGTATCAGTTTCCATCTCTAATTCATAAAGATAATTAAATCAACAAAATAGTTTTAGTATACAATTGTATCATAGTGTTATTATATAATATTATACAGACATAAATAATTGATTTAGTTTTTAAATAGTGCTAGCATTTTAAAGGAAAATATGCTGTTTTACAATGAATGGGTTGTGTGTGTGTGTGTTAATGTTGAGCAAAGAGAATAAGAGGGATGTCAAAGTTATGGTTGTTAATCAGCAAACAGCTGCTAGATCACTTTCCACTCTGAGAAATTCAACTGGATAAAAGCAATAATAAGCCCAAATGCATTTAGACGTAGTATTCTTCACGTAACAGCAAGACTCATGACATTTATGTTTATATCAGTTCCCCTTTCCCCCAAGTCCCGTGAAGGCAATCCAGAATGAGCCTGTATGAGGGCTGTGTACACAGAGGTCTGTGTCCCAGCTGAGGAACCCTGAACTTGGGAACCATTCAATTGTGTAAAGGTACTCCTGTTATTCCTGCTCAAAACTTGTTCCAGTGGGACCCATTATCTTTACAATACTATTCGGGAAACAAAGTTTCCTGGAGAGAGATACCATGTCGAGCTATTTGCTATAAAAATATTATTGAGTTTGAAAAGAAAATATGGTATGAAAAAGTATGAGACATGTAGAAACACCAGGGGGAGTTGCCTCACAACAATAGCAAGTATAGGCTTAAACCAGCAGGACTAAAACTGCTTAGTTACCGTTCATTAATGGATGCTTTGCTTGATCTAAGAGAGTAGAAAACCACATTGATTGCAGTTCTTGGCTACATTCCAACATGTTTACACAGAACCTGAAGACTGTTTTCTATATTTGACCCTTTTGGGAGAGAGAAAAAGAAGACCATTGGCAAAGAATTAACGCTATATCCTGGCATAGAATACTTTTTAACTAATAAACACTTTTTAACTAATAAATTTTATTTACAAAGCAGTTACAGGTTCACAGAAAAAGTGTGTGGAGAGTGGAGAGGGTTTTCACGTATCACTGTCTCCACACATGCACAGCCTTCCTCACTATCAACATCCCTCCCCACCGACACAGCAGTATATTTGTTACAATTAATGAAACCACACTGACACATCATTTATAACCATAGTTTACAGTACAGATCCCTCTCAGTGTTGTATAATCTTTGTTTTTGACAAATGTGTAATGAAATATATCCACCCCTATTGTACTGTACAGAGTAGTTTCACTGGCACAAAAATACTGCGTGTTCCAGCTTTTCATCTCTCCCTCTCCCTAAGCCCTAGCAACCACTGATCTTTTTACTGTCTCCATCATTTTGTCTTTTCCAGAATGTCATATAGTTGGCATCATGCAGTATGGAGCTTGTTCAAATTGGCATCTTTCACTTTTTAATATGCATTTAAAGTTCCTCCATTTCTTTTCATGGCTTGATAGCTCATATCCTTTTAGCACTAAATAATATTCCACTGTCCAGATGTTACATAGTTTATTTATTCATTCATTTGCCAAAGGAAATTTTGGTTGCTTCCAAGTTTTGGCAATAATGAATAGATCTGATATAAACATCCATGTGGAGGCTTTTGTGTGAACATAAGTTTTGCTGAGGAGTGTGTTACTGGAACATATGATAAAAGTATGTTTAGTTTTGTAAGAAACTGCCAAACTCTTCTCCTAAGTGGATGTGCCATTTTGTGTTCCCACCAGCAATGAATGAGAGTTCCTGTTGCTCCACATCCTCACTGGCAATTGGTGAAGTCATTGTTCTGGATTTCCATCATTTTAATAGGTGTGCAAGGATACCTCATAGTTGTTTTAATTTGCATTATCCTCATGATTTTCAACCCCAAAATGAGCATTTTCTACCTTAAACTTTTAAATAAGGTTGTGTTTGAATGTTACAATTTTACTGATAAAGACAAATTACTTTAAAAAATTATTATAGTGAATGAGGCATCTTTTGAGTTGCTCATTAAAACTTAATCTCATTGGAAAAAAAAGAATAGTATGCCTTAATTTTTTTCAGGATATCAATACTTTTCCTTTATATTGTTAAGGTGAGCAAAATTCAGTTTTTTTAGAATAAAAAAAAAGAAAGAAAAAATCCAAGAAAATGATTTCAATTTGAAACTGCTAAAATTTACAAGACTCTAAACCAAAAGAACAACAAAAAGAACTAAATGTAGTATGCAATAACTTTAATGTTTAACAGAAGTGAACCAAATCCTTTACATTGTTTACCATTATATGGTGCTTTTATTATGAAATGGTACTGAAGGATTTTCAATATTTTATCTTTCACACCTTCACCAGCTTACTGTGCCAAGAACAGAAAATAAAACTGTGAAGTATACACATCATTCCAAATCTAGAGGTATTTTTTCTACTCAAGGTTAAAAGTAGGAAAAACAGAGACAAGAAAATAATAACATGCCCTAGGCAGGCACTGATGTATCATTTGTTAGCACAGGAACTACTATCTGCTATTATTTCTAAGTTGCTTTTGTGAACACAAACAAGTATTCTTTGCATATACACAGAGAAACAACCCAAACTTCAAGATATTCCAGAAATGATGCCAAGAAAAGAAGGGAGGGGGAAGATTTGTAAAAAAAAAAAGTTTCTGCCTCTGGGGGAAAAGGGTATACTGTTGTTGGAAAAGAATTGATCAGAAACTTCAATGCATAGCAAAGGTTAAAGTAGCAATTTATAAGACAAGTGAATATTGAAAAGTTTTAATTGTATTAAAAAGTGAAGTTTCTAGTGAGAGAAATTTGAGCAATTTAGTAGCTCCGGGAAAATAGTATCTCATTTCCCATCAGAAGTAACAACTGAAATGATTGTCAGAAGACACACAACAAAGCTACTCTCCAGGTATACACTGAATGACAAGAGAACAAGTTCAGTCTCAAAGGAAATTAGTGGGCAAAATTTATTGGAAGAAGTAATTATCTAAAGTAAGGAATGCTTTTAAGCTCTTTGAACCCTGAAATTGGGAATACCTCTGTTAAAGATCTGATAAGGGCAAGGAAAAATAAAGTACTATGCATTCTGCTCTTTCAGAGGAGAAAGTAGTGTATCCTCAACCTAAATCTGAAATAATTTTATTCTCTTTATCAGTACAGTCTTAAATACAACCTAGAACATGGCAGTATTTGCTCCAGAACATAAAATATGTCGAACTTCTAAACAAACTTTTATTTTTTCTATGGCAATAGTCAAAATACCAAACAGATTTGAATATCTTCACAGATAAGTGAAGCTATAAATGTCTAAATTAATGATTTCAAAAATCTACAGTATAAACTAAGAAAATGAGTTTTATCATGAAAAAAGTGATGCTATATTTTCATCTAGAATTAAATATGTTTGTAATTCTGAAAAAGCATAAAAAATAATATCAAACTTAAAAATACTATCACATGTAAAAAGTACAAAGTCTTGAGCAAGTCGGAGATTCTATAAAGGGATTAGTGATTTATTTTCCATGCTTAATTTAGTGCTACTTTCCTGACACTATGGCGAGCAATGTTAAAATGGCATTTTTAATGAATTGTTTCCTTTGATGAATTTTGTTGAAACTAATGCCTAGATGGTGAATGTTCAACTACCTGACAAATATATTTGCTCAACAGTAAATTAAAGATGAGTATTGTTCTATAATATTTTATTTGCATATTAGTTTTACATATTAGTTTTAATTGTAAAACTAATTATTATTGTTATTTTAAATTAATTACAAAAATAATTAATTTATAAAACGTCACCTCATTCTTTTACATCATTTTGGATCTAAGCTGAATATCAAAACCATCTAACTATTCCTCTTGTCAGATATGAGGGTGGTATTGGCATGGAATGCTTTCTCCAAAATTGGTTTAAACTATTTCATGGCTTCTCTTAACTCAGACAGCCTCCTCCCTACATAGCTATGGGCTATAGTAATACCACCTCTTTCTATAATCCCTCTAGTTGAAGAGAGAGTGGCATTTCACTTATGCTATTCTGTAGGTCATCTATCTCCTGCATTATTCCTTTGGTGTAAAAAGACTGCAATCTCTTTAGTAATAAAGTGATCACACTTTTTACTGTAGATCACTCCATGATAGCAAGTAGGTTGATTTCTTCCATAGACCAGTTCCAACCAACTAGTAATGACTATCTTGATTAGAGTATGGATGAGAAACGAGAGGGAGCACATTAATTTATGCTGGAGGGGTATTGCAATTAATTACCAATAGCCACCATTAGGACAGAAGGGAGAGTTGGTGGCTAATATGTCAGTTTATTTGCCTTTCCTAGATTATTGTGTTTAACCTTGTAACATTGTAGTTAAGCAAGACAGTCTATCGTTATATGAAATGTTTAGATTCTGTAAAATATTATGTTCATTGGAATAGAAAGCCAGATATAACAAATTTTAATTACCAATGTGTCATACTCTTCATACGAAGATTTCAGTTTTTAAACTAAATAGTCTAAAATTTACTCTATTATGCTATATTTCAAACAACAGTATCCTAAGCAGAAAACAAGCTTTTCATTCAAATGTACATAAGCAAACCTTTGCTTTGATAAGAGATACAATAGACTTATTACCTTGCAGCGCTTGGTAGCACAAAAAGAACTTGATTAATGCATCCACAAATGACATTGAAAGAGACTGTATTATTTATATATTTGTATATAAATGCATGAATAAAATACCTTTAATTTGAAAATATATGTATTTATATTTATAATAAAGGCTATTTATCTTCTTAGAGGATAAAGTCAAGAAAATTAATTATGTTCTCACAATGATAAAAAATAGAATTTCACCTAAATGACCTCCCTTGATTACCTTTGAATGAAAGATGAGTTTATATTTTAATAGCTTAATGCATACATTCTTTATTAGCTTGGATATCACATAGTGAAGTCTATTATACTCTAACAAATACATGATATACAAAGAACCTCTGTAATATATATATATAATACATATATATATTTGGTTCACTGAAGGATTAAAATTATTTTTCATATTTATTTAAAACAGTAAAAGAGGAATTATAATAGAGTATTAAATATTTAAGTATAAATTTAAAATAGTACTTAAAATAATTAGCAACAAGAATCATTTCCAGTATGTGAGTATTAAACAGTAACTTTATGAAAATTATTTTATGCATTATAAGGCTTTTTGATGGCAGACTAGATTAAAAGGAAACTCAAAGTTCCAACACAAATTGTTCCATTTGTTATAACAAGTAAGTTATGAATAATATTCTATGGTTTGAAAGTTTACCACATAATGTTTCACTTTTCTAACCATGAAATTCAATACATCTGAATAAGAACTTTCAGTATTCACACAAACTAGTGAAAATTTCTTTTTGAATGAGCTACAAGTTATGAAAGAATTTTGTGACATTTCTATTTAAATGTCTCTCTCTCCCTCCTCCCTCCCTCCTTCTCTCTCTCTCTCTCTCTCTTCATACCAGCTTTAGAGTCAAAGATCAATGAAATATCCTCAGAGAGGAGCAAGCAGAACTCAGGGCCAATATCACAACTAGAATTCAAGTCATAATTCTATGTCTACCATGTTTATAATATCTAGATGTAATACATCAAAAAACAATACTGCTTCAGAGTTTTCCACTCTCTAGATATGATACATTTCCATATTTTTCTGATATTGTCTAGAAGCCAGTGCTGACAATCTTCACTACTTCCCTTGTGTGTGTGTGTGTGTGTGTACATATGTGTGTATAGTAATGCATTCACACAAAGGTAATTAGATTATATCAGTTAAACACTGGTCAACTTACTCCAGCCCCTGATTTTATGGTGTTGGAAGAAATACGATGACCTGGGTAAGACAATCCCAGATGACTATTAACCAGAAACTTTAGTAGCTTTGGCCATTTTGTCAGTCACTCATTAAATAATTTATTCATTCATTTTTATTTATTTAATTTTTACATTTTATTCTTTTGATTACTTTATTTCTTTTAATTATTATTTCAGCATCTTATGGAGGTACAGATGTTTAGGTTACATATATTGCCTTTGCACCACCCAACTCAGAGATTCAAGCCTGTTCATCCCCCAGATGGTGTGCACCACACCCATTATGTACGCATATACCCGTCCCCTCCTACTCCCTCCCACCTGCCAGACACCTGATGAATGTTACTACTATATGTGCACTTAAGTGCTGGTCAGTTAAGCCAGTTAATACCAATTTGATGATGAGTACATGTGGTGTTTGCTTTCCATTATTGTGATACTTCACTTAGTAGAATGAGTTCTAGCTATATCCAGGGTAATACAAGAGGTGCTAGATCACTACTGTTTTGTTTGTGGCTAAGTAGAACTCCATGATATACATATACCACATTTGATTAATCCACTCATGTATTGATGGGCACTTGGGTTGTTTCCACACCTTTGAAATTGTGAATTGTGTTGCTACTCTATTTCTTGACATGCTTTTCAGAAATTTCATGAGCAACCAACTTCTGTGAGAGACAGTATACAGGAGAACATAATGGTTCTAAAGACTAAATATCTGCCCTTAAAGAGAAGTACTCATTATACTTTAAAAGAAGTGTTGACCAATCACATAGATGCATTTTAACAAATAAGCAGCATCAGATTTTCTTTCAGAAAAAGAAACATCATTCTAGTCCTTGCAATACTTCACACAGAAATGGTGATTAATGAAATTCACTTTGAAGAATAGGTAGAATTTAATCAGATAGACTTTAGAATGGCAATTGGTAATACACTGAGGAAATGACAGGAGCAAAATTCCACAGTGGTACAGGAGAGTTTATTTAGGAGATCAAAATAATTCATTTTCAAAATCATTCAGTGTTCTTAGTGGCTTTCAAGAGCCATTGCACACATGTCTTCCCAACTCCTTGTTCAGGGACATTATATTGGTCGCTTGAAATTAGAAAGGGTGGGGGTGTTTATATCACAAAAATCATCAAATATTACAGGTCAGTCCCTCTCTCTTAACCCACCCAAACCAACAGCTGTTTTACTAGCAAGTTCTGAATCAGACTACTTCATTCAAATCCTGACTTCAATTACCACCTAACAGTAGTGCAATCTTGGATGTTTCCTACTTCTAAGATCTTATTCTTATCTTTTACATAATGAGGCTAATAGTAAAAAAGAAAAGTCACCTTTTAGTTTTGTTATGATTATTGAATGAAATAATACAGAACACTTAGAACACTGCCTGCTACTGCTGTTACTGGTATATGTGTAATAAATATAGGCTGAAATAATAATAATAATTAGAAATGTTTACTTAAGAATAATTAATTCATAATTAATATTAATTGTTTTGGTTGAAGATTTTCAAAAATGGAATTCTATACTGTAAGATAAGGTAGCTGGAGGGCAATGTGCTTTAGGAAGGATAAGTTGGGCCATGGGTGGAAGGATCACTAGAGTCTATAGAGACCCAGGGTGGTGATGTTAAGCAATCCATGCATAGATAGCCGAAGACTTTTCTAAAGGGCATTTCGAGCATGACACAAGGGCACCAGTGCTATTGCACAAGCTCCAGCATTCAACCCCAAGGAGCCATAATGGTGTATTTTGGGGAAAATGTATTTTAATGCAAACAGATTAAGTCATGATCACAAGTAGTAAAGACCCAGAAGTCAGAAGATATGCTCTCTGAAAAATTGTGTAGCTCTGACTAGTCTATCAATTCCATTATAAGCTAAGTTTTTTCTAAAACAGAACTTAAATAGTGCAATATGTCCAAGCATCATTAAATACTAAAATCCCAACAAATTAGATTTGCTTAAGAGTCTGAATAATTAATTCAGTATCATAACTATGTTCAGGTACTTATTAAAAGTTCCAGATGACTTAAATTTGAATGTAAAACAGTTTCTGATCTAAGTGATGTTCGGTGTATTTATGAGATGTAGATATACTCACATAAATTTCAAATTAGACACAACTTCTTAAGCCCTGAAAAAGAGTTCTAAAGATTCAAAATGATTATTTGCTTGAGTAGTAGAGAAACCTTCTTAGAATAAATGAAATTTATAAAAAAAGGGTAGGTAAAGAGTAGAAACAAAGTAAAGATAATGCATTATATGTTATGTGGCTAAATCATGAAAAGCCTGAGTTTTAATGGGGAAAAATTGTATCAAAATATAGAAGAAATACAAGAATGGAAGGCAATTTATCAGGGCTAAAAATATTAGGAAATAATATTTAATTTAAATTTTTAGATTGTCTTTCCACAACAGTAAAGTGAAATTTTTATAAGGGAAATGTTAACTTGAAACGATTGTTGTAATTGTTTTTTCTCAGCAGTAAGATAGGGACATTTGCTTATTATTGTTGATATTATTATTACCACTACATTATTCACATGGCAAGGAAGAGATACTCTTTTAGGCATATGTTATTCTTATGTGAGTTATGAGATACCATTTTGGTTTTACTCTCTCTGAGCATGTCTGAAAGTCAAAACAAGTCGACTTTATATGTATGTTATCATTATAGGCAGGCAATATTTTATGGAGTTTTTTGTTTAATCCCTAATATGTGTATCTTATTACTTTATTAAGAGTTTTACACTTGAGAATATTCTTCTCAAAGAACTTAGACTCTTCAGAGGTCAACAGATGTAAATCACATTGATAAGAAAAACAAACACTAGGGCAGATTGTCTTATAATTTTTTTGGCAAAGCTAATAAGGTAGAAGCAGGATCATCTAAGGAAAAAAAAGATGAAATTGGGCACATTCAAGAGCCCTGTTCCTTTTGATTTAGACTACAAAATTAAATAAATTATAATGCAAACACTTTATATAAACTCCATTTAGTTTAGCAAAATTGGTACAGTTGCTTAAAAGAGCAGATGGTGACTTTGTGATTGTGGACAGTACTCTCCAAAACCTAATCGAGAATGCTTTGAGGGGAAAAAAAGGCAAGCGTAATATATGGTCACTCAGATTTTCATTTCACCCTAGATAGACATCATGCACATCTGTTCTTTGATATCAAGAAAAAAACATGATTCCTTCAATTTTTCTTTTTTTATCCTGCTGGCTCATCTTCCTTTAGAGATAGAGGTGGGATATTATGAGAGACATGTGCTTGAATTTGATGGTCTCTTAATTAACTGTTACTTCAACCAAAGAGAAGTGCCTAACATAACTAGAATAATAATATCATTTCAGATGGAATCTCCACCCTCAGAAATTTTAGGAAGTATGAGAACTTAGAATACACTATCATATGGAGTTCTGAAAAAATAGAAGAAAAATATATAATTTGCATAATATATTGCTTAAATGATTCACAGAAAGCATCTGCTATGCATACTCAGATTTTTATCAACGAAGTTTGATCATTGTATTTACAGGAAATATTATATGATTTTGTGTTGCAATGGGTCAAATAATTTTACAGTTGAATAAACCAAACCTCAATAAAGCTGATATTCTCAAAAGGTCATGCAGCTTATCAGAGAAAAATCTAGTGCTTAAAACTTTGTCTCAGTACCAGAGATATTTTGTATGTAATTAATGTAATTTATGACTCTATCCAGCTGATATATATAATTACTATATATGAATGCATATATATTCATGTGGAATAGAAACCGCAGAGGCAGCAAATAGTACTAACTATATTCTCTTAAATCTGAGTATTCTACAATCTCTAATATGTATAAGGTAAAAAATAAAATAAAAACTAATAGACAGAAGTCTGCTTTTGTTATCACTGTATATTGTACTATTAATTAACAAAATACAGAATATTAGATTTGATGGTGACCTTATAGTTCATTTAGTCAAAATGTTTTACTCATTCTTCCTTTTAAATATATACCATACAGAGGACTTAAATCAAGATGATTCATAAACCTAAATGTAAAACATAAAATTATAATACAACTAGAATACAATATAGGAGAAAACTTAGATGGCTTTGAGTTTCATGATGACTTTTTAGATACAACATAAAAAACACAACCCATGTAAAAAAGAATTGATAAGCTGGATTTAATTACATTTTCTACTCTGTGAAAGACATTTTCAAGAGAGCGGAAAGACAAGCCACAGACTGGGAAAATATATTTGCAAGAAGATTTTCATGTGAAATTTGCTTCATTCTTTTTTTTTTTTTTCCAGAATATCATGGAGGTACAAACATTTTGGTTACATATAATATCATAGACCTCATTCACAATATACAAAGAATTCTTAAACCTCAAAATAAAAAAAAAGCCCAACTTAAATATGAAAGAGCTTAACAGATATCTCACGAAGAAAATATACAGATGGAAAATAAGTATATGAAAGATGTTCCACATCTTATATCATTAAGTAAATGTAAATTAAAACAATGAGATACCACTATATCACAGCAACAACAAAAATAAATAAATGGGACTTGAATAATTTAAAAGTTTCTGCACAGTTAAGGAAATAATCAACAGGGCAAATAGACAACATATAGAATGGGAGAAAATATTCACAAGCTATACATCTGATAAAGGGCTAATAACCAGAATCTACAAAGAACTTGAGAAAACCAGCAAGGAAAAAAGAAACCGCCCCTTTAAAAAGTTGGCAAAAGAAATGAAGAGAAGCTTTTCAAAAGAAAATAGGCAAATTGCCAATAAACGTAAGAAAAATGCTCAAAGTCAATAAACATAAGGGAAATACAAATTAAAACCACAGTGAGGTATCACCTTACCCCAGTTAGAATGACATTTACTAAAAAGTCACAAAACAATAGATGCTGGCATGGATTCAAAGAAAAATGAATGCTTAAACAATGTTGGTGGGACTGAAAATTAGTACAACTTCTATGGAAAGCAGTATGGATATTCCTTGAAGAACTAAATGTAGACCTATCTTTTGATCCAGCAATCCCACTACTAGGTATTAACCCAAAGGAAAAGAAGTTGTTTTATCAAAAAAGACACCTGCAGTTCAATGTTTATTGCAGCGCAATTCACGATTGCAAATATGTGGGATCAACCCAAGTACTCATCAATTCATGAGTGGATTAACAAATGTGGTATATGTATACTGTGGAATACTACTCAGTCAGGAATAAGGATTAATTAAGTCTTTTGCAACAATTTGATTGGAACTGGAGACTGTTATCCTAAGTGAAGTATAAAGAATGGACAGAAACAATAGCACATGTACTCACTATTTAATTGGAACTAACCGATAAACAGACATTTGGAAGTAAAACTCAGTGGACATCAAATGGGGTCAGGTCGGGGGGAGGGAGTTCGTAAAACCCTACCTATTTGGTACAATGAACACTATGGGTGATGGACACACTTTTAATCCTGACTACAGCTTAACAAAAGCCATCCATGTAACCAAAAACATTTGTACTCCCATAACATTTTGAAATAATAATAATGATAAAATAAATTCTGTTTAAAAATATTAATATATCACGCTCTTGAAAATCAGATATGTCAAAAACTTTCTATCAAGTAGACAAGTCTATTTTTCCAAATGACTTGTCAGGAAGATATAGCTGCAATTTATACAAACACTGGCAATGGGAGTTCCCCCTCACACCCCCTTTTCTTTCATCAAAATATAGTATTTCAGGGTAATTCACTGCTCTTTCTAAAAGATATAAAAAAAGATGAAGCTGCATCCTATTCTTTCCTGTATACATTATTTATAGTATTTTTGCTTTAGGTTTGATACTGATTCCTACAAGCAATTTTTAAAATCTTAATTGAAGTATAATTGTGAAATTTTACTAATATAACACAGTTACATAATCAGCATCCAGATCAAGAATAGACAAAAGAAACAACATTAATAACCACCCAGTTACCAGTAATTATACTGGGTTAATTTGTCATGTTTTGATACTTTAAAAACTCATTGTAGTCTAATTCCTCTCTCCCCAGTCCCCATCTTGCTCTCTCTTTTAGGGGTGAAGCCATGAAATCCAAGTAGTGCCAGTGTCAATAGGGGTAATTCAATCCCCAAATGTATTTTTATCTTTAAGTATTTTAGGTTAAAACTCAGGAAAGAAGTTTATACAAGCATGATTTTGGAGTCTAAAAAATTGTATTATGCTGAGGAAGATCATTTAGTTTATCAAATCTTTTATTCTTTATTTGGAAACTAAAGTATCCAGAATGTTATGACGAGTAACATTTCCAGTATTCTCTCAATATAAAAGATTCACTTTTTATTTATGTCAAATTATTTAATATGCAGAGATTAGATTTACATCCTTACCTCACACTAGCTTATATTTGCAAGATGACTATAAATTGACATTGTAAAGTATCAATTAGTGTCTTTCCTATGGCCCCCGCAGAAAACAGAATGAGTCATTAATTTAGTTGCCAATGGATAGTTAATATTTAGTTATGATTTACTTTAAGTTCTAAATAAGATTTTATTTTGTTTCACAATTGTTAATGTAGAATTGAAAGAAATTTTAGGATAAAAAATTAGATTTATTTTATCAGTTTTGAAGTTAAAATATGTAGGAACTATAGCCAATAACATTTCCATACTTGTACTGTGTAGTGTGTAGTGTTTTTTTTTCTTTTCATGTGTAAGATTCTGTTAAAAGAATGCCAACAAAGTAAATTTTATTTTCAAATAATAGTTATGCAAATAATTCAAATAATCAGTCAATTCATTAAGAAAAAAATGCAAACGAATTTTTGATTTTTTTAATAATTGAATAATAAAAATTCATCATATTATATGTATATAGACAGTTTGGATTTTCTGATAGAAGTTGTTATTCTGCAGCCCTATGAAGATATTTATGGTAAACCTTTTTGATAATCTTTCATTGGTATAAACACATGAATTTGAATTAATCAGAATTTTTGAGAATCTCTAAGAATATTATCAATAAATGTTACTTAGCTACATTAGGAAAACTAATTTTAGCAAATAAACTTTGTATGAAAAGTTAAAAAATGTCAAACTGCTTTTTATTCAGTGATCTTTCCAAGTACGTTTGCTTAAAATTTATTAGCTATAGATTGTCATGTGTTGCAGTGAAATTCTATAAATACTAATATGTACTTCTTATATTCAGATTTTGTTTTAAGAGCTTTCCCTGTGTTATCTCTCTTTATCCTTTAAATAGGTGAGGTCATTGATGCAGCTGGAAATAAAATGTGTTATAGGTGTGCCTGTGTGTGTGAATGTGTGTATGTATGGATGGATGAATGTACATGTATGCACATATGCAGGTCTACATGCAATCATGCACCATATAATGATGTTTTGGTCAGCAATGGGCCACATATATGACAATGTCCTGTAGCATTATAATATTATAAAACACTCATATGTTTATTTAAAAAGTAAACAGAAATTAGAGGATATTGTCAAAACAATAATTGTTTCTATGAAAAGACTAATAAAATTAATAACCTCTTACCAATTGTATTTAAAAAATAGAGAATATACAAATCTCCAATGCCAGGAAAAAAAGGAGTATCCAATAGATTTAACAGATATTACAGATATAAGAGAATTTTTCAAAAGTATAAAATAATATTATGAACAACTCTACATGAATATAATGAACATGTTAATGGTAAAAACCAAACTCTGTAAAATATTTTAAAAAGGTTTATTCTGAGCCAATATAAGTGACCATGGCCCTGGCCCCTGAGTAAGTGGTCCCAAGGCAGTCAGGTTACAGTTAGATTTTATACACTTCAGAGAGGAAGGAGTTACAGGCAAAGTCATAAATCATTACACGGAGGTTATGCATTCATTTGTCCTGCAAAGATAGTACATCTTGAAGTGAGGACTTACAAGATAAAAGTGGATTCAGAGATTCTTTGATTTGTAATTGGTTAAAGAAGTAAAGTTTTGTCTAAAGGCTTAGAATCAACAGAAAGGAATGTTAAGATAAGGAAGTGTGATAATCATTGCACAAGCCACAGTACATGGACTCAAAGTGATCTGTTAATCAAATTGATGGCCTGCAGGTTTGACTTAAACTTTTCTTTGTATAGTCTTAGGTCATTTTTATAATTTACTTATTCCCACAAAGATTTTGTCTTGTTAGGCTTATGATCTCTATTTTTAACATTAATTTTGTTCAGTGTTGCATCTAAATTCCAAAAGGGTGGGGGTATAAGGAGACATGTCTGGTCTCCCTTTCCTTCATGGTCCCCAACTCAGTCTTAAGGTTTTTCTGGGGTCTCTCTGGCAAAGAGAGTGTTCATTCAGTAGGCAGAGGGGCTTAATAGTTTACTTTTAGTTCACAAAATGATAAATGTCTCAAAAACACAATGAATCAAAACAGACACAAGAAGAAATAGAAGATAGGAAAGTCTCATTTTTTTTTAAGCAAATGTATTTGTATTTAAAAATGCCCACAAAGATAAATATATACAATCATATTTCAAATGGAATTTAAATAAAATATTTAAAGAATTTATAACAACATACAAAAACTTCTTCAAAAAATGCTGGTAGTGAGAACATCCAAATTATTTCATGAGGTCAGTATATCTCAATTATCAAACCTTGGGAAGAATGTTACAAAAAGAGAAAATTATAAACTAACATCCCTCATAAATGTAGTGGAACATCTTAAAAAAAAATTGAAAAATTACATTCATCAATATATAAGGAAATGATCCAAGATGATTAAGGTTGTTTTGGCATTTTAAAATTATTCAAGTTCATTTACAACATTAAGAAACTCAAAGAGAATAAATATATAATTTTTATGTATGTAGAAATAGCATTTGAAAAAATCTATAGTCATTGAAAACAAAACATAACTCTCAACCAACAAGGAATAGAAATCACCCAGAATTTCAAAGAAAGTTTGCTAAAAACCTAGAATTAATGTAGGACTTAATGATAAAGTATTAAATACTTTTATACTAAGTTGAAAAGAAGTAAGATCAGAAACAAAAAATGTCTTCCTTGAACACTTCTAGTCAACATTGAACCAGAGGTAAAATACAGAGAATTAGAGCAACAAATACAAGATAAAGGTATAATAATTATAAAGGAAAAATACATACAAATAGTTCTTATTCACATGACCAATTTTTCTAAACATGGACAAATTTTAAGTAATTTATAAGAAAGTAGTAATACAAAGTGAATTTTGCATAGTAGCAAAATAGTTAACAAAAATAGTTCTTTTATAATTGGAGAATAAAAAATACCAATTTTCAACCAATTAAATACATAAGAAAGAATATAATAAAATCTGTGGGAGATGTTTACATTTAAACTACCAACCACTTCTGACAGAAATTGAAGAATATCTAAATAAATGAAAAAAGAGCAATGGATTTGGATCTAATATCAGTTGTGACTTTGACATGGTTCTGCATGACATGCAGGCACAAACCCAAAGTGGGCAATTGCATCTCATTTACGGGATATCTTTAAAGGAATGATGAAAGGAAATCTTTCCTGTTGGCAGAACGCTGAGAAGTGCAAATGAAGCGCAACAATGGGAATGTTCATGTTCATGGAATTCACTGGTCTTACTGTGCTCCTCATCGTTCTGAAATATCTGGCTTGAGAGAATGGTGGAACAGTCTTTTACAAACTAAATTACATTGCCACCTAGACAGTGATAACTTGCAGGGTGAGGAAATGCCCTCCAGGAGTTTGTAAATGCTTCCTATCATGCTCCTTCTTTTCTCCCATATCAGGATTTACAGGTTCACTATTAAGGGGTGAAAATGGAAGTGGCATTACCCCTGGATATCCACCAACAACAGTCTACTTAGATCCAAAGAAAAAAGTTCTTCTGCTAAGATTCACAGCAATAATTTCACTGAACTAGAAGTTAAAACTACTACCAGACCTCTTTGTGTTCCTTGTGCCTCTGAACCAACCAACAAAGATGAGAGTTACTGTACTGGCTGAGGTGATTGATGCTGATTACCAAGGAGGTGTAACAAAAGTATGTCTTGGATACAAGAGATACCTTAGGACATCTCTTAGTACTACCATGTCTTAGGATTAAAGTCAGTGGAAAACTGTAGCAACTCAATTCCAGCAGGATTGCCAGTAGTCTATACTCTTCTAGAATGAATGTTTGGGTTACCTAATCAGGCAAAAAATGATAACCAGTTAAGGTGTTTGCTGAAGGGAAAGGGAATTTGCAATGGGTAGTAAATTTTAAATTAAATTCAAATAAAATTGAGTTTCAAGTTCTAGATCAAGAGAAATCATATTTATACATTTTCAAGGTATTTTAGACCGATTTCCTTCATAAATTCAGAAGTTAATAATTAATATAACACTCTGTTCTTGATCTTGACTCATTGACCTCTTCTTCCAACTCTCCCTGACTTATCTACTTATTCCATTCTTTAAACTTGCTGTTGCTAGAAAATGTCAGCGTACTCCACTTCTGGATCATAACTCCTACTGTTCCATTTGTCTGGAAAGCTCTATGTTAACTCCTTTAGTTCCAGCAAGCTTTTCCTTCAATTTCATTTAATCATGCCAATTTAACACTATAATTTGCCATCATCCTCAGGTTTCTGATGATTCCCCTTATTTTGCTCTACTTTTTCTTTCTTCCATAGCTCTAAGCAGTCTTAAAAGGAACTGCAATTCCATTTTGTCCACTCTGTTGACTTCCAGGCTATTGGTTTCACCATGATGATACACTGTTGGTTTTTATGTCTACTATAGGGCTAGATGGGGTGATTTGGGAATAGGGCAAATTAAAACATCATGAAGCTGTCTGTTCTTACCACGACTCAGCTGTTTTGTGTGTGTGTATGTTTTCATAAATACTCCCTGAACTGCTGCAAACCTTTGATTAATTCTACAAAGTTCTGAAAAAGTTAATTCTAATATTTTATTTTGTCAGTTTTATTATTGCTTTTGTAAAAGAGAGAATTTCCAGAAACCCTTACTCACTATTTACACTAATGATTCATAGGGATTATTTTTTAAATTGCTTTACTCCACCCTTTTTTTTATGTGATTGACCTTTCCATCATTTTTTATGGAAAGAATAAAGTATTTTTTATTGTTTTCCTGGAGGCACGGATCGAGATCAAGAAATAACTTCAGCCAAAAATGTAATGGGAATAAACATATAATAGGAAGAAGAGTCACAATTTCATAGCTCTAGGAAAACATTTCTATGTCAGCTTATGATAATCACTCTTACAAGGGAGTATGCCCTGGAAGTTGTTTAGAAGGTCTACCTAACATTTACGTAAATTAAACGAAAGCATGTGTTAGCAATTTATTTTTGTCTATTTCTGTTTAGATCTAAAGATCTAACTGGATAATTATAGATATAAACACTGTATTAAGCATATTTGTGAATATGTGCATGTCAGAAGTGGAAGCAAGGGGAAGAACAACTTTGATAAATATGCCACTTTAAGATTTTATGAATAAAACTAGATTATTTTGTACCATCTTAAAAAGAAAAAGCCAACTTTCTGGGTAAATAGTAGGCTGATAAAAATTACTAAGGATTAAATATTCTCTATATTATAAATTTTCAGCTAATATAAACTGTTTCCTAATTCTTTAATGAGTAATCTACTCCTACCAAAACTATGCTATAAATTTTAGTTAAATCAGAGACCATAGGCATATTAAAAATAATAGTCATGACAACACTGACAACAGCAATCTTATATAAATGTGGCTTATGAGTTGATTTGTCCAGGATAGTCCTTAATTGCTAATCATATCCCCTCTCATGCTTACAAGCAGCCATATAATTTTTGTATGTGAGAACTGCATTACATAGAGATAGAGAAAGAGATACACACACTCCTTTGAAATGTCTGCTCATCTCTGCAGCCTCTTCTCATGTTCCTCTCTCTCAAAACTCATTCATTCTAGCCATTCTTGATTTTTGTGTGAATGCCCTCTGATAACAGCTTTTTTTTTCCTAAAAGACCCTTCCACCTGTGCACTAGCCAGATTGTATTTGAAATATTATTTCCTTGTTGTCACTGCCCAGTTGTCACCCAGGCTAATTCATTAGGTTCTTTTTAAATGTCCTCATAATCTCTGTTCTTCCTCTTCTCCAATAAATTTTCTTTTTAAGCTTTAATAGCAATAAATATTGAAATTCTAATAATTCTGAAATAATTAAAACTTTAGTTCATTCCATTGTTTATACAGCTGCAATTACTTAGGATTGTCAGTAGTAGAACAGAAATATATTTCCTTAAATAAAGTTAGGCATGTAATGTTTTTTCTACATCAATATAAATACCACAAGTCTCATCTATCTATTTATCTATATCTGTGTATACGTGTTTGTGTGTGTATATGTATGGTATATTTCTACTACACATATACACAAATATATGTTATTTTATCTTTTGCTCTATCTCAAAAGCTATCTAGCAATTTATACATTGACCTAAAGATTAATTTTATTTCATATAAATATAATAGGAAATCAGTAATCACCTTTTTTTATTTCAGAATATTATGGGGTACAAACATTTTGGTTAGGTGAATTACTTTTGTACAGTTTGAGTTAAAGTTATAAGTGTGTCCATCACCTGGATAGTCTGGATTTTACCTGTTAGGTGTGAATTGATCTATCCTCTCCTTAGTAATCACCTTTGAAACCATAAAGGCTATTTTTTGTCTATTTCCTAAGAAGAAACACATATACATAGTGTCTGTCGGCAAACAAATATTGACATGTAAATAAAGTTTTGCAACCACGTTAAGAATCCAATAATCATGGTAGCATTTAAAATCACTCTTTAGCAACTAAGCGTAAAGTATAAAATTTCTGGGAAGTTTAAAACCCTGCCTTTTTAAACAAAAGCTGCTTCTCTCCTTCTTAATCACATTTATTTAATGATGAAAAACAAGTAATTTAAAAGCAATGAATCATGCTCTTAGAGGTACCATGAGAAGAAAAATGTTGCCTGAAACTTCATAAGATATATTATTCATAAGACACGTCATATGCCATAACAAACAATAGAAACAGATATTTCAAATTATGTTAAATTATAGTTTAATGTAAGTATTGTTTACATTAAGTAAGGCAGGGGTTCTCAAGTTGGGGGTGTGGATGTGGGGATCTTAAGAACATATCAGTCTTTTGAAATTTCATTTTCTAATGAATGAACAGTAGAATTTTCCAGAAGCTACATGACAATATCAATGTGATTAGACCACTGCTTTGAAAGCAGAAGAAATATATATATGCATATTCTTATATATTTCTCAATTTAAATTTTTAATATGTTAAATATTGGCAGATATAAACACCATAAACAAAAGCTCTTTGTGGTCCACAATATTGTTTTTTTGAGAATAAAGTAATTTGAAAATGAAACTTTGAAAACTACTGATTTAAGAGAATACATATTTGTAAGTTCATATTTATTTACGTAAAAGAGATATAAGGCCCTTTCTTTGATATTCACTTGCTTTTTAGTTACTTCAAATTTACTTGGAAAAATAAAAATATTTCATTTATAATTAATGATGGCAAAAGTTATTAAATGATCTTAGTTTTTCTCATAAAGAGAAAAAAATTTGATTAGAAAATTTCAGAAATACAAAAATATGCATTCTTCTTATTTTGAAAACCAAAGTTTTTAACATCAACAGATAAATTGTATCCTAAATCCAGGAAGCACCTGCTTAGGTATACACTTTTAGGAAATGGTGAAATTAATCAGTTGTGAAGAAAAATAAAAAATTATCTAATTTAATAATTACATATAAAATGGCTCAAAACTAATCTTACATGTCATTCATTAGGGATCCAGTATTTTTACAAAAGCTTTGCTAAATTAAAATGGAATACCCAATGGATATAATTACAAAACAACTCAAGTTTTATTCTAAACAGTAGTAATTGATCCTACAGTGAGATTTATTCTGTAATCATGGAAGTCAATGGCATTTACAACTAGAATAAATTAAGGTAAATGAAGAGGAAAATTGTATTCTGTGTAACATTTAGTTCATTATAGGCTTAAACAACTATGTCAATCCATGTTCATCAATAAAAGTTATGGTGCTTGCAGACATAATTGAATGAAAATATTATCTCCAAGAAACAGTCTGTGTTACACAAGCATAGAAATCATAGTTTTTAAAGTCATCTGCTTTTCAAGTTCTTCCTAAAAGTGATCAAAACTGTTGATAATTTGCAACACTTTTGCATGCTGTATCATTTATATTTCAATATAAAGAGAGAATTTGAAATTGCATTCTGTAGCTCTAGGGGAACTTGTTCCTTTAAAATTGCTATTTTTTTTAGAAATTATATTACACTTGTATCTTCTAGTTGGGTTAATTAGAATCTCGATTATTAATTCTAAACCTTGAACATAGATTCTTGAGAAAATCATCCCATTAAGATTTATGGATTCTAATTCTGAATGCAAGATTATTTCTCACTAATAGGTGAACATTACACTTACAAAGAGTTAATGAAAATAATAGTAGCAGTAGTAATAGTCAACTCCCATGAAGGAGAATCCCATTCCCACCCCTTTGTAAGAGAATCTCTTTTTTAAGGTGAGTCATGATGGGACAATAAGTCAGCACTTAATTGGGCATACCTCCAATGTTAAATTAAGATATTATCATTATTGTTTAATATTAACCATACTCTTTACTAGGTAGCTGTTGTACAACTCTGGTAAGTTAGACAGTGTTCTAAAATATATTGGAAATTTCCTACCTATCCATTCATATGGCCACTTCATTTGAACAGCAAACTCCTTTTATTTTGCCTTTTTTAATTTCTAGAAGTTATATTTGATTCTTTATCAGATATGTTCAATCATTCAATATAGGCTATAATTACATGTGAATGTATTTAAGCATATCTATTTCTACATCATGTATAATCACACTTCATTCCTGGCAAAAGGGACCAAGCTGAATAAAAGCTTTGTCAAATATAAGAAACATTTCAGAAAATGATCTTTTAAATACAACATTAAAATGAGCATGAAAAATGAGAGTGTTGTTTCTTCTAGGTTCTCTAAGCTGACAGAGCAGAGAAACATGTATACAATAACCCATGTATAAAAAAATCTGTGAATATTTCTATATGTAAACACTTGTATTTTTATATATATATATATATATATATATATATATATATATATATATATATTAATCTGAGCATTAGCCCATACTGGTATCTCCACCTCTAATCCATTTCCACACTGATTACTGTAGTCTCCTCCATTTGCTTATCTCCGACCTTCCATTCCAACGGTAAAAAAAACCTGGCTCCTACTCTCAGCCACACATTTACATAATTGTTTAATTTCAGTGTCCATGTATAGTGGTTTCAGAATTGTTAACCTGTGTCTCCATGGAAAACAACTTCACCGATTAGAGTACAGTGCTATGTATAATTCTTTTTGCCTTTGGTTTTACAATCTCCACTCATTTCCTAGGTTACTCATTTATTCTGCACTTTATTCTGCTATCTCATCCATTCATTTGCAATACGCTTAGAGTCTTTTTTTTTCCCCATTCTGTATTACATAATGAGATCCCCAATTACACAAATGATATATTAGTCTGAATACAGTAAGGTTTACCTTTCGTGTAGTAAAATTTTATAGGATCTGATAAATGTTTAATATCTTGTATTTACCACTATAGTATTAATCTAATACATTCATTGGTAATTATACTATCTCTATGTTTTGCCTCTTCTATAATGTCATATCATTATCATAGCATGTAGTGTTTTTGACTGACTGCTTTTATTTAGCATTATGTATTTTAGATTTATCTTTTTAATGAGTTTATTAGCATAGTGCTTTTTATCACTGAATACTACACACTTTTATGATTGTGGTATAGTTTTTTTATACTTTCACCTATTGAAGAACATCTTTGTTGCTTCCAGTTTTGGGTGAATATAAATAAAGTTACTATAAACATTCACATGCAGATTTTTGCAATAACATAATTTTGGGGGTAATTACCTAGAAGCATGATGACTAGATTATATGATAAGATTAGTTTAACTTTGGAAAAACTGTCAAACTGTTTCCCAAAGTAGTTGTATGATTTTGCATTTCCACCAACTATGAATAAGAGTCTCTGTTGCTCTACATAATCACTAGCAGTTAGAATTTTTATATTTAAAAAAAATTGTCACTGAGATAGACATGTAGTAGCATCTCAATTTCGTTTCAGTTTGCACTTCCCTAATGACTAATTACCATATATTCATTTGCTTATTTATTACCTGTATAAATTATCTGTTTAGATGTCTGTTCAAATGTTTTGCCCATTTTTATTTTTTGTTATTACTGACTTTTAAGTTTTGTGTATTTGGAATACAAATCTTTACCAGATGTCTGTTTTGCAAGTATTTTCTCCTAGAGTGTGGCTTGTTTTTCATTCATTTTTCAGAGGTTTTGCAGTGCAGAAATTTATAATTTTAGTAGTTTATCTGTTATCAAATTATTTTTCCTTCATGGAACATGTTGATGTTGTATCTAAATGCACATTGACAAATCCAAAGTCATGCCAATTTTTAACTATGTTTTATTTTAAAACATTATAGCTTTCATTATACACTTAGGTCTATTATCCATTTTGAGTTAATTTCTGTGTCCACATTCATGTTTTTGCATATGGATGTCCAATTGTTCCAGAACAACTTATTATAAAAACTTACCTCTCTTCGTTGAATTTTCTTTTGTTGAAGAAAAATTGACTGTGTTTCTGTCAGTCCAAATCTGGGCTTTCTAACTTATTCCAGTAATCTATGTCAGTTCTTTTATCAGTGCATGTAAACTTATAATAAGGCTTAAAATTGGGTAGTTTGAGTTCATCTTTATTTCTATTTACTTTGAAATATTTTTATTTTTTTTCTTGAGACCTCTTATTTAACTCATGTGTCATTTAACTTCCAATTACTTGAGGATTTTCTGGCTACCCTTCTGTTACTGATTTACTATTTAATACTATCATGGTCTGACAATATGTATGCTTCTATTCTTTTAAATGTGTTGAAGTGTGTTTTATCGGCCCTAATGAGACTATCTTGGTGAATGATCCACACAAGCCGCAGAAAGATATGTATTATGCTATTATTGGCTGAAGTATTCTATAAATGTTAATGAGATAGAGTTGACAGGCAGTACTGTTCAGTTCTACTTATTTTTTATTTCTGTTTTATCTATCAATTACTGATAGGAAAACTATTGATGCCTCCAATTATAAGAGTCTATTTGTCATTTCTCTTTTTAGTTCTATTTTTACCTAACATGTTTTCGATGGCCTATTATTATGTACATACACAATTATGATTGTATTGGATTATTGTAAAATTGATCCCTTTATCATTTCTGATACTGTTCATTATTCCCAATAATTTTCCATTTTTCTGAAGTCAGTTTTTCTGTCTGAAATTAACATATATATACTTCAGCTTTTTAAAATAGTGTTAATATGGTTTATTTTTCTCCATTCATTTATTTTTAACCTGATACAGTCTTTTACATTTAAATAGTTTCTTAAAAAATTGTGAGACTGCACTACTAAAGTCATTATTGACATATATAGATCAATATCAATTTGTTTGAAAATGTTTTCCAATTTTTACATAGATTATTTCCCCATAACTACCTCTTTTTATGTCTTTTTTGGTTTTCATTGAGCATTTATATAATTTATTTTTCTCCTCACATCAACTACATCTAATATCAATTATATTTCTATTTAAAAATTTAGCAGATTCCTAGAGATTACAATATCATTTTTAATTAACCTAATTCCACCTTTAAGTAACACCATTCTATTTTGTGGATGGTGAAGTTACCTACACAACTATATTCTTATTCCATTATCCTCCCATCTCTTGTCATATTTCTGTCATTCATTTTACTTATTCATATGCTATAATCATATTGATACCATTACTATTACACATTTTGACACTGTATCATCTTTTAGCTTATCAATAAAAATAAAAATAAAATATTGCATTTTATCCTTGCCATATATCTCCCTTGTTTAGCTCCCACTTATAAGTGAGAACACATGGTATTTGTTTTTTTCATTCCTGAGATACTTCACTTACCACAGTGATCTCCATTTCCAGCCAAGCTGCTGCAAGAGACTATCTCATTCCTTTTTATGGCTAAGTAGTACTCCACACTATGTATGTATGACATTTTCTTTATTCACTCCTCCATTGATGGGCACTTAGGTTGATTTTGTATCTTTGTGATTGTAAATTGTCCTGCAATAAATATTTGGAAGCAGGCATCTTTTCTATAAAATGACTTCTTTTTCTTTGGGTAGATACTCACTAGTGGGATTGCTGGATAAAATGTTAGATCTAGTTTTAATTCTATGAGGAATCTCCATACTGGTTTTCAGAGAGGTTGTACTAGTTTACATTACCATCAGTATTATATAAGCATTCCCTTTTCATTGCATCCATGCCAACATCTATTGTTTTTTAACTTACTAATAATGACCATTCTGACAGGGTAAAGTGATATCTCATTGTGGTTTTAATTTGCATTTTCCTGATGATTACTAATGTTGAGAATATTTTCATGTGTTTCTTGGCCATTTGCCTATCTCCTTTTGAAAAATATTTATTAATGTCTTTTGCCCACTTTTATATAGAGGTGTTTGTTTTTTATCTTGTTAATTTGTTTGAGTTCTTTGTAGATTCTTGATGTTAGCCCTTTGTCGAATAAATAGTTTGCAAATATTTTCTCCAATTCTGTAGGTTGTTTATTTACTCTGTTGATTATTTCTGTAGCTGTGCAGAAACTTTTTAGCTTCATTAAGTCCCATTTATTTATTTTTATTTTTGTGGCATTTGCTTTTGAAGTCTTAGTTATATATTCTTTGTCTAGGTCAATGTCCAGAAGAATTTCTACTACATTTTCTTCTAGAAGTTCTATAGGTACAGATCTTACATTTAAGTCTATAAGCCATCGTGAGTTAATTTTTGTATGTAGTGTGAGATAGGGACCCAGTTTCATTATGCTGCATGTGGCTATCCAATTTTCCCAGTACCATTCATTGAATAGGTCTTTGACCTATCATTTAAATTATTGATAAATTATGCTTCATCCTGCATCCTGCAAAATCTTGAGATTCAGATGAAATCTATCAATTTTATTTGCAAAAAAGGAACCTGATAACCAAAATATGAATCAAGTTTATCTATCTACCTATTTATATTTATGATAATAAATGTCTGTTCTATATATTAACCAAACAAATATGATATTACATACTTTATTTGAAGGGCTTTATGCTATAATTTTTTTGAAAATACATCTCATTTATTTTCAATATTTACAATTATTTTTGTTAGTAGTACTAAGGGTAGGCATGGAGATACAATATATTTCTATATAAGATTTCATTTAGATATTCAGTTAAAATACATCATGCTGCCCATAATAGGCCCAAGAAGCTAAATAAATAATTTGATTACTCTAATGATTTTTTAGTAATTTCTAAAATTACTATATGTAAGATATTAATTTATATGGATTCTTTATTAGGAAACATTCAATCTGTTTGCTAACTTATGTTAAAATTGCTAGGTGCTCGATCCGGTGGAATAAATAATCACACAATTGTGCCATTTTTAAAATTACAAGTATACTCTTTAGATAATTGATTGGAAAGGGAAAAAGTGATATGTTTAAATAATAATCAATAATATTTTATTACTGTAGTTAAATGAAGAATTTCTTACCACATATCTTCAAAGTATATTAAAATTGTACTAATAGACAAATTATACTAATAGACTTCAAATTATATTAATAGACATTTTAGTTTAAGAAACTTAATGACTTTTTTAATAAATTGACTAGATTTATTAATAATTTAATGGTTTGATGTTGACAGTATAATTTCTTATCTTATTATAACAGTGTAAATTTTTATACTAATATTTAAAAACTATAAAAATTTTATAATCATAGAATACATATTTTAAGTTGATATACAATTGACTGACAGGAAAAAATTATTAAGTACAATGAATTACAATGAATAGAAGACTTAGAAACTACTTAACTGTGGCAGACTAAATACATTTGAGAGAAAAAAGATCTTGCTACATTAAAGGCTATTAATAACCTGTGGTTGAGATACAATCATTCATAATCAAATGTTTACTGTAAGCTGATGACAGAAATCATATGCATGCAAAATAAATATGATCTGAACTTCAATTACCAAAATGGATTATAAAGGATATGAATAAAATAGCTAGACATTTAAGTACTTAATTACTTTGAAATGACTTTATGGGGAAAATTACAAAAGTTCATTTATTATTTAGTTATTTGTACTTACAAAGTTAGAGCCATTACTTCCTGGTGCCCTTTTGCCACCAAGAAAAGAGCAACCATTAAAAGTTAATGCAGCTCTTTGTGACTTTGGTAGGCCTCTATAACTTAGAAGGAAAAAGAAACAAAACTCGTCTCTAAAATAAGATAGTCTCAGTGATTAAAAGGACAAGGTAGGCACCTTGCTGTTGCAGGAAAATATTTTTATGCCAAATAGATTTATTGTAGAATCTTTAAGGAGAACAACTTTTTTATTATTAATAATAATAGAGTGACTGGGAAAGAAATTGGCTGATTTTCAACTCTTATTAGTGAGTAAAAAATTGGGGCCTTGTAGTGAAATGATAGATATTTAAATCCAAAGCCATTCATCTCACACAAAATAAACACATGGATAAGATAAAGAAATCAAATAACCCATTATACACCCACCTAATTATAAATTAACAAGTAATTTCATAAACTCCAATGTTTATGGTAAATAGAGAAATAAACCCTTGAAACCAGCAGAGTTAGCTATGACACCCAAGCCAGAGTAAAGCGACAGAAATATGCAGACATAAAAGGAGACTGTAGTAGTGACCCAGTAATTATGGAAGAAAGTGAAAAAATAAAATCATTCTGAGATAGACTCACACCTGAGTAGGGATATATTGACTGTATCTCTGAGACTTAGTAGAAAGAGAACTGGTGATTAGGGAAACAATGTAAGGTGCTTCAAAGTATGAGTGACTACAGTTAGTGTTAAGTTCGTTCTTCACTACTATAGTGTCACCGCTTCTTGGCTCTTTCAGTGGAGAGAATTAGAAAATGTATATTTTCATAATATATTTGTGTGTATATTTGTGCATATGTTCATATAGAGAGGGCAACGACCACTCAGAAACCCCTTTAACTTCAGATAAGGGAACTTCTTGGCAATTCGTAAAAGACCACATAAAAGTTAGAGGTGATTATTTGTAATGGAAGGAAAGTAAAAAAAAAAAAATCCTAAGAAAAGTCTCCCCCTAAACTAAGGGACTACAACTAATTTTTCCTAAAGAATTGCTACTATTTGACAAATAATAAATTGTTGCCTAGGATTTAGTAGTTAGTTCTACAATACTCCATGTACAGACACTATCTGAATCTTCTCTCAAATGAGAGTATTATGTGGCCCTTTCCTGAAGAAAGTGATAGATAATCACTCTACTCCATCCTTTAACAACATCTCTTCTCCATACACAGGCGGAGAAGATTTGGGGATTTGGAAACTAGGCATAATTTATACTGATCTATTATAATCACATTAAGCCATTAGCCTAGTCATGCTATAAATCTGATGAAATATAAAGAAATTTATTTTATGAAAAATTACATATATTTTAAATAAAACTAACATTCCTAGTATTTTTTCTTAAAAAAAGAACTTGTTCTGAAACTTTGAAACTATTGCAAATCTATGCTCTGATTTCCTGAATATACTACCAACACCCTCTGTTTTACCTACATACTCTTTTATCACTGTCTTCTTTAATATCCCCTAGTAAAGTCATGGCTCCAGGCATGGCTGCTTCTATAAAGTTCTGACCCTAAACAGGTCTAATGTAAATTTACTTATTACTGGTTTGATGCCAACTCTATCCCATCCCTAGTCATCCTGTGTACATTCTAGCTTGTTTGTTCATTTTATTTCCCCCATAATTACCAACATCCTTTTTTAATTTTTTTAAAATTTTTATTTCAGAATATTATAGGGGTACACAAGTTTTGGTTACATAATTTGCTTTTGTACAGTTTGAGTCACAGTTATAAGTGTGCCTTTCACCCAGTTAGTGTGCATTGTACCCGTTAGGTGTGAATTTCCCCACTCCCGCCTATTTGATTTCCCTTGAGTTATACTTCCATATGTGTACATGAGTACTGACTGATAAGTTCCAACATCCTTTTAAAAACATTGGTCAGGATATGTTACTCCTCACAGAATTCTACAGTGGCATCCAACCTCCTCAGTGCAAAACAGTGTAGAAGACAGTGATAAAAGTGTATGTAGGTAAAACAGAGGGTGTTGGTAGTATATTTAGGAAATCAGAGCATAGATTTGCAATAGTTTCAAAGTTTCAGAACAAGTTCTTTTTTTTAAGAAAAAATACTAGGAATGTTAGTTTTATTTAAAATATATGTACAATGACATGTAATGTCCTCCATGATTTGGCTTCTGCTTTTTCTCTAACATCATTTCCTACTATTTGTTCATTCTGATTTAGCCACCCACATCTCCATACTGTTCCTCAAATATTCCAGCCCAAGTTCTCTAAAAGGTCTTAGAACTTTTCTCTGACTGAAATCCTTTCTTCTCAGATAACCACGTGGCTCAATCATGTGGAAATAAAGAAATAAAAGAAGATATATATATATATATATAAAATATATATTATACATATATATCATATATATTTTATATATATGATATATATAAAACAGTAAGGAAAGAAATCTTGTTAGAGAATATTTTCAATTTTTCTTTTACAGTGAGCGATGAATATTAAGCAAGTGGGTTTTATAAGGTTTCAGAAGAAAACAGATGCTAACTCAATCTGGGTAATTTGAGGACAGTATAATAAAGAGTTTATTTATAAGTGTGTGGGCAGAAAGTAATCAACAAGGAAGAGCACAGTTACACCAGAGCTAGTAACTGCAATCCAGATAATATCTTTAAAATGCAGTCAAGAAGGAAATAAACTGAGCCTCAACTTAAAACATAAAATCTTCTGAGGGGAGGATTCTGAAATACTTTCTTATGTCTATTTTATGATTTCAAGAAAATCAGAATGGTAGGAAATATACTCTATGCTATGATTCAGCAATTTGTAGGAGTGATAGTAACTCTAAAGTTCTAAATGCCCAGGAAGTTTCTGAGACTAGACAGGTGGTATTTTAATATACAGCAGCTGTAGGCATAATACCATACTCTTCATGTCTGATCAAATGCTGATTTCAGTAAAACATACTGTTTCTATTAATATTTCCCAACAGATTTTGTGAGATTTTTTAATGTGTATTGGTTTCACAGGGCTGCTGTAACAAATGTCTACAAACTCTATGAGTTTAAACAACAGAAATGTATTGTTTCATGGTTCTAGAGGTCAGAAGTCCAAAATCAAGGTGAGAGCAGGGCACTTGCTACAGAGGCTCTCGGGGAATATCTGTTCTGTGCCTCTTTCAGCTTTTGGTTTGGTGATGGCTTGTTTGGCTTGTCCACACTCCAATTTCTGCATCTGTCCCCACTCTTTCTTTCTTTCTTTCTTTCTTTCTTTCTTTCTTTCTTTCTTTCTTTCTTTCTTTCTTTCTTTCTTTCTTTCTTTCTTTCTTTCTTTCTTTCTTTCTTTCTTTCTTTCTTTCTTTCTTTCTTTCTTTCTTTCTTTCTCCCCCTGCCTTTCTTCCTTCCTTTCTTCTTTCTCTCTCTCTCTCTTTCTTGCCAGTCTTTGTCTTTGTGTATCTCTTATAAAGTCACTTATTATTCGATTTGGGTCCATATGGATAATCCAGAATATACCATGACACATTTAATTCAAAATTCTTACATCTGCAAAGACTCTTTATTCAAATAAGGTAAGATTCATAGGTTCCAGGAATTGGGTTGTGGACATATGTTTTGATGGGTCCACCATTTAAACCACTACATGATATTATTAATAAATTTAGACTAATACATATGGGAAAATTATAGCAATTTGTCTCATATACCTATAAATGATACTGCATATTAAGACTTAGATATATTTTCTTGGTCTTGTCTATGCTTAGATACTGGCATGTATATGGTCTATAAGTTCTAAATATAAGTTTTTCAACATTACTTTTTTCAAATCGAGGTCTTCAGAGTCTTTAATGATGCCATTTGGCCTTGGTCTCACCAGATAATCCAGTAAGTGATGATTCAACACAAGGAATATATTAAAAAGCTGATTGAAATATATGGCTACAGACACTCCGCCCAGCAGTGCAGATCTGAACTAAACATCATCAGCAAAATGTGGTGGTTCTTATAAACATGGACAAATGAACAAAGTAAATGAGAATAGAAAAGCTAGATAAATGCCACCTTAAAAAAACAGACAAACTGCTGAAGCTCAGTCTATTTCACCAATAGCTTTCTTGGACTAGGGATATTTCAATATTTCAGAAAAACATAAATCATCCTCTAATTCAAATGGAAAAATACACAGGCTCATTGTGGGGATTATACATCGGATTCTCTGTGAGTGGAAAGATGCAAGACCAATGGACTATCACCTTTGAGATTTGACCTCTGGCTTAAATTGTTGGATTGCTGGATTCTCAAACAATTGTCTCATGTAAAGACAATTGGTTTTGTTACATCACTGCTGATTAGGCAACATGAAAACACTATGATATTCACAATAAAAAATGTTTTGAAATATATTAATCAAATTTAATCATATAGTATCATAATAAAAATGATACTTATAATATTAATTAGCTACTCTTAAATTTGCCAATTTAGATTTGAATTTTGTGCACATATCTACACCCACACTGACTACTCGTGGTGTAAAATTTCAAAGTAAATCAACCTATATTCAAAACTAAGGACATGCCTAATTAAAGTATCAAATATTTTTATAATATGTGTGTACATATTGTGTTAATCACAATGAAAATCTTAATTTCCCTATGGTATTTATCTTTTATCTTATTTATCTTTTAAGTGAGAAAACCAAGTATAAAAAATAAAATATGATTATACAATTAGATATATTCAAAGGGAATAATTAAGGTGAAAATTAGTTTTGAGATTGCAGTTGTCTTTTCTGAATGATAATTTCTATTTTAAATATTTTCTTAAAGTTGTAGTTACACTGAAGAGATGACAAAAGTGAAAAAGGAAACATCTTGATGTACAGAGGCATTTAAATATGGATGTTGGGCAAATTATGATATACAAATGTGAGGAATGGAGTAATAATTTGGAAGAAAATTTAGATTAACAATGATTTTAGTCATATGTTTTAGCATTTGAACTAATTTTACTGAACTGAATCATTCGTATCATTGGTTTAGTTACCAGTTATTTTCTTGTGTCTACAGACATGGGACAAGTGTTAGAATTATTAAAAATAAGACGACCTTAAAACAGTAGCCACATAGTAAATACACCAAAGAGGAGCATACATGTGCTGTCCGAGAATTTTATGAGTGAGGTCATTTTCAAAGAAAATAATTAGTAGTTGTTCATTTCCCCCTATTGTTAAATCTTTGAAACATACTGTTTCTCAAGATTAAGTTAATTGAAATCACTGATTAGAGATATAGTGAATGATATGTTTTAGTTTAGTCACGATTGCATGCAGAGTTTACCAATAGTTTTACTATTGACCTCCAAAGATAAGAAATAAATTATAAACTTTCTTCTCCACCTAAAACACTATTTTATTCCTTGACTTATTTCCTTGTTGACTCTTTCACCATAAATCAGACTAGCAATAAGATTTATTTGACATTCCCAATAGATCATTACTTTGTATTCAAATAAACACTTGTACTGTCAAAGACTGGTGAAAGTAATCAACTTGTCTTTTGTATGTTCTGACTCTGCAGAACAGATGGGAGAAAATTAAATGTTACTATTTATAAAAATTCCATTAAGGATATATATCAAATAAAACAACACAGAGAAATAAACTGCTTTGTAATACATACAGGTATTCATTAACACTCTGTGCAATATATATATATATATATATATATATTTTACATCAAGCAATAATATTGATTATAAATGCTATCACAGAAAAATTTCAAATACTAATATTTTAATTTAATCCTAAAAAAATAGATGAAAAAATAGATGAATGTATTGAGTATATATAGTTTATTTTAGTAAAATATCTTGAACATAACCTTTTCACTTGATTTAAACATAGCAGCTTAGTGAGAGTCAAGTGTCCTAGTATCCTAGTCTTGCCTCTTTCAACTCTATAATTAAATATGTACTACACATAATTAAAATTGTCTGATATTAGAATCTAAGTCATTAAGTTGGCAATGAAAGATTATATAAACAGATTCTCAAACTCTGTTTTGAAAATGTCAAGGATCACTTTAAACATTCTGTGAGGAGAAAAGCACCCAAATAAGGCTATAGGATTTTTATTTTATATTCACATTTTTTTAAAATTACTTTGAACATCTATTAACTAAATAAGATTTCTTATTTATTGTATGAAAAACATGGGCCCTCCCATTTTTAGTAAATAAACTAGGAATTTAGAATCTGATTACTTCTCTTTATCATTTTTGGCAGGAATATATTTCATTTGAGGGCATTTAAAGGAAAATTTGTCATGGTGCAATGTAAAAATATATGTTGCCAAATATATTGCATTAGATAAAAGTTAAATGAAATTATATTTAAATTGTAGTGAGTAGCACTATTTTATCACTTATGCATATACAATTTGTATATTTCAGTGGGAAAATAAGATTTTTTTTATTTCAGCATATTACGTGGGTACAGATGTTTAGGTTACATATGTTGTCTTTGCCCCACCCAAGTCAGAACTTCAAGCATGTCCATCCCCCAGACAGTGCTCGCTGCACCCATTAGGTGTGTACATACCCATCCCCTCCACTCCCCTCCCATCTGCCTGACACTAGATGAATGTTGTTACTATATGTGCACTTAAGTGTTGATCAGTTAATACCAATTTGATGATGAGTACATGTAGTATTTGTTTTTTCATTCTTCTGATACTTCACTTAGTAGAATGGGCTCCAGCTCTATCCAGGATAATACAAGAGGTGCTAGATCACCATTGTTTTTTGTGGCTGAGTAGAACTCCATGGTATATATATACCCCATTTTATTAATCCACTCATGTATTGATGGGCACTTAGATTGTTTCCACATCTTTGCAACTGTGAATTGTGCTGCTATAAACATTTTAGTGCAGGTATCTTTTTATAGAATGTCTTTTATTCCTTTGGGTAGATGCCCAGTAATGGGATTGCTGAATCAAATGGTAGTTCTACTTGTAGCTCTTTGAGATATCTCCATATTACTTTCCACAGAGGTTGTACTGGTTTGCTGTCCCATCAGCAGTGTATAAGTGTTCCTATCTCTCCACATCCATGCCAACATTTATTGTTTTGTACTTTTGGATAAAGGCTATTCTCACTGTACAATTAAAATTCCTTAAAAATTAAAATTAAAATTATCTTAAATTCCTTATTTCTATTTGTACCTCTGTAATATGCTGAAATAAAAAAATAAAAAAGACATATTTAAATGCCTATATTTAATATGCATATCATAAGTACAGTGAACAAACCCAGTTTTGTGGCCTTTTTAAAGAAATGCCCAAAGTTCTAGTGCTGTAGACACATGCATTGTATTTTGTCTAATTTAAGATATCATCAATTATAAAATGCACTACTGAAAAATAACTAAAAGTAAAAATAATTTCCAATTTAACAGTGACTTTATTATTCCTGATTTTTATACTTATTTAAAAATTACTTTGTCATTTAGACACACTTGTTTTTTGAGACATTATTGTTGTGTATATGTTAAAAGAAACATGCATGGGAAATGAGCAACAAAGCAAGACTCTGTCTCTAAAAGATAAAAAAAAAAAAAAAAAAAAAAAAAAAAAATAGCCCAATGTGGTGGTGCCCTCCTATAGTCTGAGTTACAGTTTGAGATAAGCCTGAGTAATATATGGAGGGTGAGGTCCAGTCTCAAAAAAAAAAAAAAAAAAAAAAAGACAGGGAATGTCAACTGTCAGCTAACACATTCCTGCCACCAAGTCAACAGCAACTATAAGACACATATCATTTTTAGGAATGTTAGCTTGTGGAAAAAATATCAAAGACATATAGACAATAATTCCAGCATAATTAAATGAAAGAGAAAGAGATGGGGAAACCAGTGAATACAAGTTAAAATTGAATCTCCTCAAGTTTTTAATGCCTGGAATAATATTGATATTACTATCTAAAAATCACTCCCACTATTTAAAAGTATTATCATGATTATATGTGAAAATAAAATATAATTTCTTTATATTATTAAATAAAATTATAGAAAATGTACTAAACACATACATACATATTACACATATATTCTAAAATGTTTACTAATGGTATACATAAATAACACTATAAAAAACTCCTCAAGTTAGACAAATAACTAAGGAAATTGAAATATACTATGAGCTGAAATATTGGTCTATGAGACAAAATATTGCTCCATGAAGGAACTCTTCATAAACTTCCCTAATCATATAGGAGATTCAGTAAAGTGATCTTATTTAATTATCACTGATATACACTTGATGTTTTATTAACTAAACACTTGGTAAAGGTCATAAGTGTATGCTTAACATTGCATTATCATTATTCTATATTCTTCATGAATGACTGACTTTAAATTCTAAAAATCAAGGCAAAACATTAAGTTTATTGCAATTTTCCAAGCCTCCAATAACTTGCCTGTGTATGGATACACTTTTTAACCGTTGTCCACATAGCATTTTAAAGAATTGACAGCATATCATTCTGCTAGAAGAAAGAAATATGGATATAAAATATATAGTCTATTCTTTCAAAAACTCATAGACGGATGAAGAAAAAAACAAGTAAGTAGACAACTATAATGTTTTAGAAGATAAGTTCTACAATAAATATATACAGGATGTATGATACCTATAAAAAGTAATAGCGAAGCTAGCCTGGAGAAAATAAAAGAGTAAGGAAAGAATATCTAAAAGAGGTGACATTTAAACAAACTCTCAAAGAACATATAAAATTTTATTAAATAAAGGGTGAGTTATTTGTGTTTTGGTAAACAGGAATAGGTAAATATGTTCTGGAAATTTCTGGTTCCAGATATTACTAAAATAAGCCTGCATAAAATAGTTGAGTTAAGAATGATCTGTATGATAGTTCCTGGGCTTGAGATTTTTCTTTCCTTTCTTTCTTTCTTTTTTTTTTTTTTAATTTGTTTTGTTTTCTGTCTCCAAAAAATCCATGGGTTTCTATAGAAAGTTTTTATCATGGGAATCACAGTCCCAGTCATGGGAATCTATATTACTATAGAAAGCTCATTCTGGAAATAGAGCAGATGACATTAAGTGCAAAGGGAGTACAGGACTAGAAAAAGGAAAGCAAACAGGAAGATACTATGAAAATACAGGTGGGAGAAAAAAGAGAAAGCAATCCTTGAAGACATGTGTGCATGCTAATAATTTAAGTATGTAGTCTATCATTTACCTGAAGAGCAATTTATGACAAATTACTTCAAGATCATAAGTTTCTTACATGTACTATTGAAATAATATGCCTACTGATCAGTGTTGTTGTTTGAGCATTACAGAAAATAAACCTTTACTAAAACTCTTAAGACAGTAATTTTAACATCAAGATACCAGATTAATATTTGTGAATGTTTATTAATTAATCACCATTTACATTTTATTGTCTAAGCTCTAATCAAGTATAAGCAGAACACCTATATATGTATTAAGAAGATAACTTTTATTAATATTATTAATCAAACAATTTCATTTCCTATACTTTCAAATTATCCTTTAAAACAATAATTAAATGAGAGTAAAATGACAGTTACCCGAGGCTGAGAAGGGTAACAGCGAGGAGGAGATAAAGTGGGGATAGTTAATGAGTACAAAACATAGATATTTTGATAGACTGAACAATATTTGATAGCACAGCAAAGTGACTATAATGAACTAGTTTGGGTATACTCTAAAACTGTGGTCCCCAAACCGCAGTCCATGGCCCAGTACCAGTCCTTGGCCTGTTAGGGACAAGGCAGTGCATCACTACCTGAGCTCCATGGCCCCGGCCCCTACTCCTGGTCAGTGGAATAATTCTCTCCCATGAAATTTGTATGAAACTTAGGACCTGGGCTACACAGCAAGAGGTGAGCTGTGACTAGGGAGGGAAGAAGCTTGATCTGTACTTTCAGCTGATCCCCATCTTTCGTATCACCGACTGAGCTCCACCTCCCTATCCCACAACTCCGTCTGTGGGAAAACTGTCTTCCATAAAACCAGGCCCTGGTGCCAAAAAGATTGGGATCTGCTGCTCTAAAATAACTAAAAAAGTGGGAATTGGAATGTTGGAATGTTGGAATTGGAATGTTCCTAATGCAAAGAGATAATAAATGCTGGAGATGATGGATACCCCAATTACTGTGATTTAATTAATTCACGGTGTATGCCTGTATCAAAAGATATGTACCCTGTAAACATATACAACTATTATGTACTTATAATAATTTAAAATAGAAAATTAAATGTACTATTCCATACAAATATATACTAAGATAATTCTCTGAACCATACATATAATTATTACCTGTAATCCAATTAGCCCTTTATAATCTGACCAAACAACACTTCATGGACAAATAGGTCATTGTGAAGAGACATGATAGAAATTTAGATAAAAGAAAGATGATTAAATATTGATCTTATATAGAGGTTAAAGGGGAAGTGCCTTTAGGAAATGCAAGTAAAAGGGTCTCGGGTAATTGTGATGCTCAGCAGTCATTACAGTGATAATGGGGAAAAAGCAGCTAAACATTCTGTTCATTACACAACAAAACTTCTTGACTGCTAAGCTGAAGAAGATTCAGCTGAGAAGAAGATTCAAAATGTCATAAACGTAGTGTGAAAAGAAAAATAACCCTAACCAAGGAGGGAAAATGCATTCTAATTAAAAGCCATCATATCATTGTAAACCAATTAACTCTTTATGGTATTGCGTGCATATGTGTGTGTAGATAATCAGGTCAGTTTGACAAATAATATTACACATGTTTAAAACAAATATTCCCATTATACTTACTGTTAATTGTCATTATTGCTTTCTAACCATCAAGGAAAGAAGAATAATCTACTCTTAAAATACCCAAATTACCCAACAATAAGAAATAATGAAGCAAATATGTACCCACTGTTTCTAAACAAAAATATGGTAACAAAAGCAGATCAGTTCAGAATGATGCAAATTATCACTATGAAAGTCATTGAAATTCATTTTTGTGTCAATGTAAATACCTGTACTGAAGCATAAGTTCTCTATAATAGCTCAATTTTCATACAGATAGCCTGATTTACATGGTGATATTTCTATGTGATCAAATATTTTATATCAATTATTGAGCTGTATGCAGAAACAAATGTGATTTTATTATTGTTTTTTGTCACTAATTTATAGATTTCAACCTCTAAACTGAGGGAAAAGTATAATACTAGCTAACAGAATGAGAGATGAATAGAAGAGACTGAGATGAATAGAAGAGATATGAGATTATAAGAAGAGAAGAAGGAAATACATGGCAAATAATATTTGAGTATTTTAAGTTTGCTTCTGAAAACAAAAGTGATACAACAATATTATTGGGAAAATTAAAAATAGAAAGCCATAAAAGCGAATACTATTATGATGCTCATATTGTCACCTACTTTTATTGGAGAGCAATTGGCAAAACAACATAACGATTGTTATCAACTTCCTCAAATTTTATTCAAAGCAAATTGCCTCTCAATTATCTAACATTATTATAGAAATGCACTGTCCCCTGACATAGCCTCAGAAAGAATGAAACAAAACATATTTGAGCCACTTCAATTTATCAAAACTTATACTTCATAATTCATACACATTGGCTCATTCTATTATGTAATAATAATTTTATATATGCATATATTTCATTTTCCAGATATGAAACAAACAATATGTAGAACTTAAGATACCCCAGGTCTCAGAACTGGTCAAAAAAGAGTTGCCACCACCCCACTCCCTACCAATCTTAAGATCACACTAGCAGAGTCTTACAAAATTCAGGCTTCGAAGTCAGGTAATGTGATGCCTTCAGATTTATTATTTTTTCCTTAGGATTCCTTCAGCTATTCAGGCTCTTTTATTGCTCCATATGATATTTAGGGTTGTTTTTTCTAATTATATGGAAAAGGATACTGATATTTTATTTTATTTACTTATTTATTTTATTTTTTAAATTTAATTTAAAAAAATTTTTTTGGAGACAGATTCTCTCTCTGTGTCACTCAGGATAGAGTGCAGTGGCATCATTATAGCTCACTGCAACCTCAAACTTCTGTGTTTATGCAATCCTCTTGCCTCGGTTTCTGGAGTACCTGGGATTATGGGCCGATGCCACTACACCCAGATAATTTTTCTATTATTATTTTTTTTATTATTAGTAGAGACGGGGGTCTCACCCTTGCTCAGGCTGGTCTCAAACTCTAGAGTTCAAGCAATTCTCCCACCTCGGCCATTCAGAATGCTGGGATTATAAGCATGAGCCATGGTGCCTGGCTGACATCGATATTTTAATTGGAATTGTGTTGACTCTGTAAATCACTTTGCGCAGTATAGAAATTTTAACAATGTTGATTCTTCCAATCCATGAGCATAGGTTGTGTTTCCATTTGTTTGTGTCATCTACAATTGTTTTTATCAGTGTTTTATGGTTCTCTTTGTAGAGATCTTTTACCTCTTTGGTTAAGCACATTCCTAGGTATTTTATTTTGTCGTATCTATTGTAAATCATGAGGAATGAAAAAATACCTATCTGATACAATGTACACTATTCAGGTGACAAGCATACTAAACGCTCTTACTTCAATACTATCCAATTCATCCATGTAGAAAAAAAAATTGTACCATCTAAATCTAATGAAATAATAATAATAATAAAAAATTCTAAGAGGCAACTTTTCTTTTGAAGCTGATCTGCTCATCATGGTCTAGGTTCCATAACACTGGAAGTAGGACTGTGTAGCTCTCCTCGGTATGCCCAAAGATTAGCACAAAGCCCAGGACATGTAGGCATTTCTTAGTTATTAGTTGAATATACTAATGGAAGAGGGAAAAAATCCTCATTTATTTGACAGAATTATGATGAATAGCATATTAAACCTCAATTTTGACAAAATATGACTTTTGTTTGTTTTCATTAAATATAAGAATTCATAAAATTAACTATTCGAATTTGAAATTCTTATTCCAGCTTGGGTCCAGGCTTGTTATCTGATGTGCTATTAAGTAGAATTTCTAAGTACTAATGACAAGGTAAATGCAAACCCCAATGGAAGTATCTATAAATAGAGTTGATGAATATATAACTATGGTGCTACATCTAAAAACAAAAACAAAAAGAAACTATATTTAAGTTTAAGAATATTCAAGCTGTTTTGTCAACAGCAGATATAATTAGACATGTTTTATGTAACCTATAATCTACTTTCAAAACCAAAGTGGAGAATTTTATGTCTCTATTTATTCATAAAAGTAGAAGTACCACAGAGAAAAAGATCACTTCTTTTTTTTAGTAAACATTGTCAAAGTGTTTCAGAGATTACTTTCCAAGTTTTTAATTTAAAAATATCTATTTCTCTTGTAATCTTGTGTCAACTATTGCAGCTTGTCCCCTACTATTTCCTGAGGTTTTATATCATTTTTTTATCTTTGATGAGACTGAGCAGATCTTTATATAGAGTTTTTCAACAGTGGAAAAAAGTATTATCAGAAAATGAAAGGAAACCTTTACACAAGAACTCATGTGAAAGAATTGCAAGACAGAACACTCAGTAGCTATATTTTTAGATATTTTTAAGAGGACGTTAAAATTACAAGCTCAACTTCCTTTACAATATAGCAATTTTAGTGTTTTCTATGTTACTGGAGACATAGCACACAACTAAATAAAGAAAAATGTTCTAAAATAATAATCTAATCATCTTTATAATTTATATATTATATTCACTGAATTTCTTATTTATAATCATATAAGATAGGAATTAAAGCAACATCGAAAACAAAGCATTTTATTGGCTTACTATATGTCATAAATAGAGCTCAAAGTAAAGATTCAGACATTAATTCAATATTCCCATAATAAAAGTTGTATTGATATTATTCTAAAATATATATCAGGTCAGGGGTTAGTTCATGAGCTCTGTGAAATTGTAACATAAAAACTTTCTGGAGCATACAGCATTGCCAATCATTCAATCAGTGTTCATCGGTTATGTATTGACCTTTTACTGTGTGACAGGCACTATTCTAGGAATTGGGGAAATAGGAGTAAAGAAACATTTTCTACCCTCCTGCAACTCACATACTGGAGGAAGGGAAACAGATACTAAACAAATACAAATGAACCAAAGGAATGACATGTACTATAAAAAATAAAGCTGGAACAGAATGACTTCATGTAGGGAATATATATATATATATATATATATATATATATATATATATATTTAAATTCCCTATACAGTATCTATATAAATTAATAGTTCAATTCTGAAAGGACTGAGAGGAAAGCCATGTGACTGGAAGGAAACATTTCTGTTTGAATACACGGTGACTATAAACAAGTTCTGAGGTGAGAGGAAGAAATCCCTTGGCTAAAATGAGTAGACAGAGGAGAAGAGTGTTAGTAATTTGTCATGACTTGAGAAATTTAACTTGTTATTCTGAAAAGTGTAGCACTACCTTATAAACTAAAGCAGTATTTTCAATTCTAAATTTTCAATTTTCAAATAATATGAGTAAGATAAACATAACTTTTCTGCAATGCATTTTTTTTCTTAGTATCATTAATCAATGCCGTGTTTTCATTCTTTTTATCTGGAACTCCTCAGTAGCGTTGACCACCCTGCTCAAATAAATACATTATTGTTCTTATCTTGAGGGGCTATTTTGTCATTAATAAGTTCACATGTCAATTCCATTAGAGAAAGGGGAAGGAAGCATAGAAGGACAGGAAGAATATAAAAGGTATTTTAGAATTTATCAAGACGTGTATTCTGACATTTCATTCCTTTAAAAATTGATTAAACTGATTAAAAGCCTACAAAATATAAATTTACTCATATTAGTAAAACTTAATATTTATTTATTGTTAATGAAATAATCTGATGAGACTAGTAAAATATTTCATTCCACTTGCTATATCATTGCATTGTGTTTTTCATGAATGAAATCTTTGAATTATGCAACATTTCAAAATAATCCGATTGCTTTACCAAAAATATTTGTACTTCTGTTAGCATATAGCTTATACATTATCGCCTTCATTTTAATCACCTGTGAGTATTCTACATGATATTTATTTGTTTTGCTATTTATGAAAATTCAAAATGCTTTGAATTCCTAACAGATGAACCATAAAACATATTCTTATACAAAAGTAATGTTAAAGAACAATACAGCCTGACACCCAGTCACTTATTACTAAATGCTTTCTCAATTCATTCACTCTTATGATCATTTATTGGCAGAGAAGCTGTCAGGAAATAGCAAAAGTGATAACCTTGTAAGAAAATGATGTGTCACTTTACCATGCTACACTGCAACCTCATTCTGAGCCATTTCTCTTGACGTACAACACTAGTCACTAAATTATTTGACATTTATGTTCTTTTATGTTTCACTAAAACAATTTCAAATATTAAAATAATCTGTGCATCATTTTAGGAGCAATGATTAAAATTAATTTATTGCAGCTTCAGCACGCTTTTGCAAGCTAAATATTATTTTAAAAAGTTGTCATATAGGATTTACAAGTAAAATGAAACTATATATGTTAATAAGCAGAAAGCCCTCTTTAAGCTGTACAGTAGGTAATAAGTTTCTCATGTCCAGAAGAGGACCTGGGTAAGCGATTTTATAAGGGGGATTTCCATATCTGAGTTTGTTTTTCTTCCCCAGTCTTTGCATCATTTATTACTATACTGAAAATAAACTGCTAATGTGATATCTGGTAAAATACCAAAAATTATCACAAAGCTACAGCAATTACAAAAGTGTGGTTCTGGAATAGGAAGAGGTAAATTAACCAATGCAACAAAATGAAAATCCATGAACTATATGAACACTTGATCTGTAAGAAAATTAGAATGGAAGATCAATGACAAATAATACCTTTGGAGCATTTATATTGAAAAATAAAAAGAAGACATTAGACACCTACCTCACATCACATAAAACAGTGTTAATGACCTAAAAGTAAAATTCAAAACCATAAGGATCTCAGAAAATATTATTATTCAGCCTTTCAAAAGAAGTAAATTCTACATGTGATGACATGGATGAACCTTGAAGACATTATGCTAGTGAAATAAGCCCATCACAGAAAGATAATTGCTGCATGATTCTACTTATAAGTGGTATCCAAAATCACTAAATTTATAGAAACAAAGAGTGGAATGGTGGTTGCTAGAAGCTGGGGGAGGGAGAAATAGGGAGTTAGTAATCAATAGGCATAAATTTTGTTGGGAAAATATGATTGAGGAATTAATGAGATGTAGCTCGTAAGACCATTGTTTTATTGTATAACCCAATATTACTATATTGAAGACAGAAACAAGAGTTTGCAAGGTTTTGCCCTGAAGCAATGTGTGGACTCAATGGTTCACTTACTAGAGGCTGCTATCATGGGAGAGCTCTCAAATCTCTGGTACGGATGTTTTCCAGGAATGCTTCCCGATATCTCAAAATCTGTGAGCTTCCCTGTGTCTTGAAAGACAAGGCACGGCAAATATGGCCTACAGGATGGGAGCTGGAGACAATGAGTGCCGTTTGCCCAGAGATGCGCCCTGGTGGTTATAACAACCTGTTTGATAGAGATGGGTCTCCTGTTCTCTCCTGTCTGTCTACCTTTAAGTCCACAATAACTAATCAAAGAAATATAGAGTAACTATATCTCTTTTGTTATACCTTTGTTAATTGACAACTACCTCTTAGAATATAGAAGTTAGCCCCTGAAAGACTTTGTACCTGTTTGTTCACCTAGATAGATTAGAAGCTCTTTGAGAGGACTTTTGGCCATAACCTACTACCTGTATCCCCTAGCAACTGCATTCCCTGATATGCAAATATGTTACCCTGACAACTGGTAATTGATGTCTGTGATTATAAAAACCTGTATGAACCTAACCATATTGCTGGACTTTCACGGGGATATATCCAGTCTCCTGAGTAACCCCTCTGTTATATCTGATCTTTTTATATAAAACTATAAACTATACCTTAGTCTCTGTGTATTCTTTTATTCCCTCTATTTCCTATCAATTTCCTTATCCTCTGTGGCAGCCACTATCTAAGGGACCTGGCTCCACAGGGAGAAGCAGCTGATCTCCTCGCAGGCCTGCCTCAACTACATCGCTGCAAACTTTCAGTTAACCAAGATGAATACATTCTAGAGATCTGCTATACAACAGTGTGCCTATAGTCATAAATATTGTATTATATACTTAAAAATTTGTTAAGAGAGTAGCCATCACATTAAGTGTTCTTACCACAATAAAACAAAACTAATAAAGAGGAAAAAAGAGAAAATAATATGAGATGTTAAACAGATACTTCACACACAAAAAACAAAGCTTAACACCCTTAGTCATAGGGATATGTGAAATAAAAGCACCACATGATTTCATTATATTTGTACCAACCTAACAAAAATTTAGGATTAGTGAGTAGTTTTGTCCAAGATGTGGATCAAAGGCAAGTCTCATACCCTGAGTTGGAGGAGGGGAGAATTGTATTTGGTAAATAGAAAAAACAAAAACAACTACCTATGTTAGAATTATTAACAAATCTGAGGTATGGAATATTAAAATAGATTATATTAATATAAATTGTATAATGCTAATAATAGAAACAATGAAAATGCATTGTTTGGTACATGTGACAAAAATAGTAAAAGTACAAAAAAAAAGAAGAAGAAGAGTTAACACAGCTAGGAGTAGTTACTTATGAAAGGAAAGGGGTATAATTGGAGATAGGATATCTGGATATGAAATGCCTTGAAGGGGATATTTTCCTACTCATGATCTAGCCTTTCCCAATACAATTCTATTATTTAGTGAGAATTTTAATCACACAGGGGTTTATCTTATATCGATAGATATTTTTGAACTGTACATGCATATACGTATATTTACATTTCTGAGTCTATAAAATTAGCACAATAAAAATTTTTTTTAAAAGAACAGGAGAAAGAGTGAGAGATAGAGAATATACAAAGCAATTTATTATAAGATACTGGCTCACATGCTTATGGAGGTTGAGAAGTCCTACCATCTGCCATCTGCAAAATGAAGGCCCAAGAAATCTGGTCATGTAATTTCAATCCAAAGGGGGTGAACCACAGAGCTGATGGGGTAAGTTCCTGTGCAGAAGACTGAGGCTCAGCTCAGTCAGGTAGAGAAAACAAATTATCCCTTACCCCGTATTTTGTTTTATGCAGGCCTATGGAGAGTTAGATGAGTCCAACCACATTAGGGAGGACAAACTGTTTTGCTCACTCTACTAATTTGAATGGTAAACTCTTTCAGAAACACTCTCACAGGCAAACCAAGAATAATGTTTAATGAAACATGTGGACACACCATGTCCCAGTCAAGTTGACACATGAAATTAAACATAACAGTGTGCATAGGCAATGTTGGGGAAATATTATTTTAAAAGCAAAGAAACAAATTACACAGTACCTGTGGTAGTACTAAGATTAAAAAAAACATGTTTTTATACAAACTGAAATATCTAGTAGATATAGAAAATTATGATGCAGGAGAAAGAGGAAGGAATAGCTAGACTGATGTCTTGGGGTAGTAAAGAAGAAATTGAATATAGCTCATCTAATCTAGTCTTTGCTAGGACTGTGAGAAGTTTATCCATAATAATGTTATCAAAGTAGTGTATAGGACTCAGGTATGGGGAACTGTATTGTTTACATCCAGGGAAACTAAATATTTTGACCAGGCTAAATTTCCCTATATGAAACTATAATTTAAT
>VSMD01137295.1:0-26141 GCA_008750895.1 Mirza zaza | reverse complement strand
CTACAACCTTGCTATACCTGTTTCATTAATTATAGTGGGTTTTTTAAAGATTTCATCAGCTTTCCTTCATAGACAATCACGCTGTCTGACAATAAAGGCACTTTTACTTCCTTTCAATTGGATGTCCCTTATTTCTTTTTCTTGTGCTTTTTTAACCTGCCAGAACCTCCAGTACAGTGTTGAGTAGGAGTGATGACACAGGAAAATTTTGCCTTATTCCCGAGCATTCAGTATCTAACATAAAGTGTGCTGTGAGCTGTAGGATTTTCACAGATGCCTTTTATCTTCCCATATAAAAAGGAAGTACTCTCTAGTCGCAGTTTGCTGAAAGGTTTTTTATCAAGAATAGATGTTGGATTTTCTCAAATGCTTTTTCTGCATCTTTTGGGATAACCGTATGTTTTTTCTGTTTTAATCTGTTTAATGTGATAAATCACATTGATTGATATTCATATGTTCAGCCAACCTTGCCATCTTGGGTGAACCTGCTATATTTTTGCTAAGAATTTTGCATCTATTTTGTGAGGAATGTTCGGCAGTAGTTTTCTTGTCTTGTATTGCCGTTTTCCGGTTTGGGTATCAGTGTAGTGCTGGGATCCTAGAATGAGTTGGGGAGCATTCCCACCTCTTCAACTTTCTGGAAGAGTTTGTGTAGAATTCTCATTATTTCTGCCTTAAATGTTAGACTTTACAGTGAAGCCATCTGGGCCTTGAGTTTTCTTTGTGGGAAGATTTTTAACTACAAGGTCGATGCTTTGCTTACTAGCGGTCTGCTTGAGTATCCATCTCCTGCTCAGCGAGGGGGCAAGTTTCTGTGCTGCTGTGCTGCGTGACCCTTGGTCTCTTCTGCGTGCTCTGAGCTCCCAGAGGGTCTTCCAGGCAGGACTCTCCAGGGCTTCCTGTCCTCTGCCCTCGGGACTTGGCTCTGCTCACCTAACCCCTCTCCCAGTGGTGGCTTCCTGGCCTTATGCCTGCAGTGGCCTCTTCCATATGTGCCCCGTGCTCTCTTCCTGCTGGTCTCAATTGGCTTCTTTGGGCCATCGTCCCCCCCTGCTGTGTTGTCCCTCCCTGTCCCTTCTACACCGAGCAGCCATAGTTCAGTCTCACTTGCTGCCTTTGAAGAAGCAGGTGGGAGCTCTGCCTGTGTGGCCTCGCTGTGTCCCACAGCCACCTTCCCACTGTCTGACCCCAGGTTTCCAGCCCCCTGCAGGACCCTCCCCAGTCCACCCTGTTCTTTGGTGCAGTGTCATCCCTGCCCCCCATGCTGCATCCCCAGAGCACTGGGACATGCCTGGCTCCTTGGTTGGGGAGCCCTGGCTTTGGGCCAGTGAAAATAAGGTGGCCCCAAGGGCAGGAAGGAGCAAGGTCTCGAGGGTGTCCTGGAGCCGGGGCCATTGTGGCAGACGTCCCAGTCAGGAATCTGCCCCCAACCCCTGCCCTGTAGCCCGGCCTGCTCAAGCCCCTGCCCCAGCCCAGTGCCCCTCACCAAGGGCAGGCCTAAGGATGTGCTGGTCACAGTCCAGTCCCGGCTTCCCAGGGCACAGACACGGTCGACCCCTCAGGCAGGGTCCACCAGGTGTGTGTGGGGGCAGTAGATCTTCGGGGGGCTGCCATGCTGGGGCTTCCAAAAGAAGGGGGTGGGCAGAGCCCAGGCCTGTAGTGCTGCCCCTTGAGGTACAGCTGTCTGTGTCCTCCCCCATCCCTGGAGCAGGCCCAGCTCCCAGCCCCGGCCCTCTGGACAGTTCTCAGGGAGGCACACAGCAGGTGTTCCAAGGGGGTGTCACTGTGAGCCATGGTGACACACCCCCAACCCCCTGTTCCTGTGAACCATGGCCACACCCCCCAACCTCCTGTTCATTTGGGCACTGGGGACTCCACAGTCAAGGAGGGAGACGAGGATGCCATCTTCAGTCAACTTCACTCACTGCTTTGAGATTCACCAGCCCTGGAAGCTGGAAGCTTCTGTTGAGAGTTTTTTTTTTTTTTTGAGACAAAGTCTCACTTTGTTGCCCAGGCTAGAGTGAGTGCCGTGGCATCAGCCTAGCTCACAGCAACCTCAAACTCCTGGGCTCAAGCAATCCTGCTGCCTCAGCCCCCTGAGTAGCTGGGACTACAGGCATGCGCCACCATGCCCGGCTAATTTTTTTCTATATATATTAATTGGCCAATTAATTTCTTTCTATTTATAGTAGAGATGGAGTCTCGCTCTTGCTCAGGCTGGTTTCGAACTCTTGACCTCGAGCAGTCCTCCCGCCTGAGCCTCCCAGAGAGCTAGGATTACAGGCCTGAGCCACCGCGCCGGCCTGGAGTACTTTAAACACACTTTACTAGTATGAACTGCTGGCGCTCCCTGCTGGCCCGCCGCCTCCCCCAAGGCACCAGCACCTCGTGGGCGGGTCTTACTTGCCTGATTCCATCAGCGCTATTTTCCAATCCTATTCTGTGGAAAGGGGGCAAGTAGCCTGCCCAGGATCACCCATGGGTGAGAGATGGGCTCAGGGTCAGATTCCAGATTCTGATTCCAGATTAGTGTCCTGGGGCCACTGTAACCAAACACCCACACACTGGGAACCCTAAAACAGTAGAAATTGATTCTCTTTCAGTCTGGAGTCCAGAAGTCTGAGGTCAGGTGTGGCAGGTGGCACTCTAGCTGAAGGCTCTAGGGGAGGATCTGTCCTGCCACTTCCAGCCTCTGGTGGCTCCTGGCACTTCCTTGGTTTGTGGCCAGGTCATTCCGACCTCTGCCTCCATCTCACGTGGCCTCCTCCCTGAAACTGTGTCTTCCCCTCTTCTGTCTCTTACAAGGGCACATTGAATTTAAGGTCCACCCAGATAATCTCGAGGATGGTCTCACCTCGAGATTCTTAACTTAATTACATCCACAAAGAACCTTTTTCTGAACAGGTCCTGGGGTTGATGTGGACATATCACATTTGGGCCCATGATGCTTGGGTCCTGTGCCTCCAGCTACTCTGCTCCCCCTGCTCCTGGAAGAGCCGCTAGGTCAGATGTGACACAGCAGGAGAGGAAGAGTCAGTGGGCTGAAGCCTGAGACACTCCCTAATCCTGCTTAGCATTACAGCACTGGAGAGCGCGTTCGGTCCTGCAGAGAGCCCACTTCTAAATCTCCCTGTGTCTAATGGCTTCCTACTGTTTGCTCAGCAGAGACATGTGACGAGGCTAGCACGTGCCGCAGCGGCCTTTGGTTCAGGGCTGCTGCAGCGGGCAGAGCGGGCGGCAGGCGCTGCCCTGGTGGTTTAACTTTCTCCTGAGAGAGACTCACGCTGCGTCGGGAGATGAGTGCTGAAGGAGCAGTCATGCAGGGTAGGGGCAGGAAGAGTGCAGGGCTGGGGTGGGGTCTGTTTGTGACCAGTGGTCAGGAGAGGCCTCTCTGAGAGGAGGATATTGGAACACATCCCCAAAGAACTGCGGGTTCTGGGGGTGTCCAGATAAAGAGCATTCTGGGCTTGGTGACATCTGTGCAAAGGCCCTGTGGCCACAGCATGCCTGGCTTGTCTGTGACAGCAAGGAGTGAGGCTGAGAGGAGTGAGTTGAGGGGACAGGAAGGGGACAGGAGGGGACAGCGAGGGGAGGTAGGTGGGACAGGGCATGGGGACTTTGTGCAAAGAAGCTGTGTTCTGACTTTTGTTTGAGAGGCTCCTCTGCCCTGGACCTGCCAGGGGGTCTTGTAGGAGCTGCAGCTCCTGGGGCAGGGCCTGAGTGCTGGGCTCCCCTGAGGCCTGGGGCAATTTTGCCTCATGAGTCTGCCTTGGGCCATCCCCCCTCCTGATACTCCCCACCCCCCAAAGGCTGAGCCAGAAGGGGTCCAGGTCTGTGATCAGAAGCTCCACCCCGCCCTCCCAGGCTGCCTCCCGCCCCCTCCCCTGCCAGGTCAGCCACTGCCTGGAGTAGCCAGCGAGGGACAGGAGAGGCGGCACCTGGATCTTCCCAACAGCTGTGAAGTGCCTGCGGCTTCCCTTGAGGTGCTGCTGTGCCAGTCAGATGGTGGCACATGCAGAAACATTCCTGGCACCTGGGGTGCCTGCCACCTTCCCTCCCCATTGACGTGTGTGATTCTGTCCCGGGTGGGAAGCACAAGCCAGAGTTGGGGGGCCAGACCCACACATGAAGCCCCTCTTGCCTGTCTCCTGGGAGACCGTCTACCTTTCTTTGCCACCAGGCTCCACTGGGATCGGCGATTGGCACTGCAGAGTGCTGTGGCCCTGTGCTGTCACTGGGGCATCTACCTGTGGGGTCAGCTCCCCACCAAGGGTCTGGTGCTGGCCATTGGCCAGCAGTCGGTGGCTCAGGCTGACCTCTGACCGGCTGCCTTTTGGCACCCTCAAGCTGAGGGCTGTTAGGTCTTGTTAGCACTAAAGGGGGCCTGATCCAGGGGCTGGAGAGGGGGCTTCCTGCGCAGTGGGGGTGGGGACTGTGCAGCCCACCCCAGAGAATGATGAGCTGGTGCCCTCGGGGCACTGTCCTCACCCCATATTCCCCATTAGGGCCCATGTCCTGCAGCAGCAAATTGCAGGCCGCTGTCCTTGCACTCCACACGATGCCTGTTTGGATGGATTCGGGGATGGGTGGGGGAGCAGTGACGGGTCCCAGGGTGTCTGGAAGAACCTCTGACCTGTGCCTGCCACCCTGGGGCCAGAGGAGGGTGGTCACTGGAGGTGTTTCAAGAGAATGCGCCAAGACCAGATGAGGCATCCGGAAGAGGCTCCTGACCTGGCTGCACCTGCCCAGAAGACGACAGGGATGCAGCTCCGGGCAGGCCCCCAGCCAGCTGCGGCACTGGGGTCCTGCTTCCCTTTCCCACCTTCTGGATTATTTCCTGGATCGCCACCGGGGCTCCTGGTCCCAGCCCAATCCTGCTTTCTTCTGCTGCTTCTCTCCGTAGATGTGAACCAGGCCCCACAGGGACAGAAACTGGTCTGAGGACGCTCATCACGGAGGGCATTTGTCCCCTTCTTGGTCCCAGCCTGTCTCATTCCCTTGGGGCTTGGGGCTGAAGTCAGAGGTTGCCACATGAGCACGCCTGACTTCCTGAGGAACAGAGTCACACATTAAACCCCAAGGAGGATGACTTTGCAAGTGGCTGAGGAGGGCCCGGTCTGTTCAGAAGACATTAGCATATTTGCTACCCAGAGCCAGTGCAAAGGCCTGGTGGCCACTGTACTGTCTGAGCGACGTGTTAGGCTCCTGGGGCTGCCAGAACAAGTACCACATGCCGGGTAGTTTCAGCCACAGAGAGGATGTGTTGTCTCACGGTTCTGGAAGCCAGAAGTCCAAGATCACGGTGTAGGCAGGGCTGGTTCCTTTGAGGCTGTGAGGGAGGACCTGTCCCAGGCCTCTGTCCAGATCCTGGTGGCCACCGACAGTCCTTGGTGTTCCTGGGCTTGTAGAAGCATCACCCTGACCTCTGCCTTCAGGTTCACATGCAGTTCTGCCTGTGCATGGGTCTGTGGCCAGGTTTCCCCCCAGTAAGGACAACAGTAATTGGATTAGGACCCGCTCTACTCCTGTATGACCTCAACTGTAATGACACCCTAATTCCAAATAAGGTCACATCTTGACATTCTGGGATTAGGGTTTTAACATATAATGGGGGTGCACAATTCAACCCATAACAGCACACACACACCTCCCTGCTGAGTTCTCACTATGCCAGACTTCAAGGACACCCACCAACAAAGAGGGATCAACCCATTGCCAATTCCCGTGTGTGTCCTGAGCGAAGCCACTGTGACTGTTCCAGAGCTGATTCCTGGAAGGGGCCCCAGCTCTACCCATCCCAGGACTCACAAAGGAAGTCAAAGCCAGGCCTTGTGGTGAGTTGCAGACTCAGGGCAGGTCTTTGTGAGACATTGTAAGAGGAGACAAGATGCTCCACCATGCTGCACCCTCTCTAGGGGACCAGAAGTGTCCAAGACTGTGGGACTGTCCTGGCTGGGTGGCCGAGTGTGGCTGGACAGAAGGACATTCACATCTGACCCAGGAGGCCGTGCTCACCCCTTCTCAGGCCAATGCTCCTGCTCTCCTCTCCATCTCATTGCTGAGATCTCCCCTAAAGTGTCCCCTCTGCAGGCTGGGCTGGCCACCACTGTGTCCCGCCACACTCTCCACCTCCTTGTCACGTGGGAAATTAGCTCATTTCTGGACATTTGCTTCTAGGCTGACCATTTGCCTGCCCTACGCCTCTGCACACACGAGGGCAGGACTTTGTTTCGTGACTGTGTCCTATGCAGCGAGCCCTGTGCCTAGCACGTAGGCACTCAGTTGACCAGACTGATGCTCATGTGAATGGCGGGTCTCCAAGAAAGGGATGGAGCACAGGTGCTGTGTTTCTCAAACTACTTTCTCAACAAACAGTAGCTTGCAGGAGTCATGTTCTGTGGAACACCCTTTGGAGAGCACCGACCAATAGGCCAAGGTCCAAGCCCCTGAGCACACTCACAAGGCCTCGCCTGGGGTCTCCGCCCCAGCCTCGCCAGTGTCACCAGAGGGGGTTCCCCATAGTCTGGGGGCTGCTTCCTGCCTCTTGGCCATCACTTAAGCTGTCCTCATGGTGCTCCCTCCAGGAAGTCCCCTAACACTCTGGACCCCTCTGCAGCCTGAGGGAGGAGCCCTCCTCTGACCTCCCATAATGATGCCTGTCACACTTTCCATATTGTGTGATAGGTCCCAGCTCACCTGTCTACTCTGCCGTCAGTCTGTGAGCTCCTGAGCACTGAGCTGTGCAGCTCCTGGCTCGTGGCTGGTGCTGAGTGCATGCTGCAGGACAGGTGGGCGGATGACATGCAGGAAGCGCCCGGCCCACCATCTGTCTCAGGGCCCTCAGCAGCTCATCAGGGTTGGTATGTGGTTGTGCAGACATCCAAGCTTTCAGTTCTCCCACATCCAAGCACGCTTAACCCCTGCCTCTGGAGCTGCCACTCTTACTGCTCCTGCTTTTCTCTTAACTAGGCCTTTGCAAAGGGCGTCGTGTTCACAGATGAGTCCATCCGATGTCATAGTGAGAAGGATCTTGTGATGCTCTCAGTCCTTCCAAGTTGATGTGCTCTCTTCACAGACTCCTAGACGTCCAAGCTGACAAAGTTCTTTTTTCTGTCTACAATTCATGCTTGCTAAATTCATTACTGCATCAGATTCATTTGGGCTTTGCTATGGTCTTTTTTTAAAAAAGCAATTGTAACTGAAATTTCAAGTTCAGTAAAACTCCCATGTCTGCTGTATCAAATTGCTGAGTTCAGATATGTCCAATGTTCCCAACATTTCAAAGGCCCCCTCACCATGTTTTCCACTCCAACAATGAAATCCAATGGTCGACCTCCACATGTGCTGTGTGAGCTGTGCGGTTTGGGAAGTTGGCCAAAGGGCTAAAGGGGAGTGCTTGTGGGGAATTTGCTCTGCCTTCTATGAAAAGAGAGTGTCAGGAAGCAGGATTGAGCGGCCACAGATGGAATGTCTGGCAGCTGCAGCAGGTGGCTGGATTTTTCGACATCCAGGTGCACCTGCTAAAGTAAGCTTGGTCCACTGGGTCAATCATGCTGGTAACACGAGTTTGGGCTCCAGGGCAAGGCATGGGAAGCCATTGGTGGGATGGCTGCCCCTCCTCCTCCAGCCGCTGCTTCTCATGGCTCGTTGTCCCTGTGCGTCCTGAGTGCTGGCCACATCTCACCCTTACTGTCTCCCTCCTCACCGTGGGGATGGACCCACTGGACACTGGCCAGCCTCTCAGCCTGTCTTGTTAAAGTGTGCAGCTCCTGAGTCTTCTGGGGGACACACACCCCAGGCGGCAATCAGGCATACTCAACTGATTCATCCCTGGGGCCTCCCCATGGCCTCACCCTGTCTGTCCAGCAACTGCCCACGGGAGGATCACCACCCTTCCCAAAGCAGCGTTCCTGGGCCTCCCAGTGTCCAAACATGCCCATGGCTGTGTCCCCCACGGTTCATGTGTTGGCAATTTAATCCCTAGTGCAGTAGTGTTGACAGGTGGGCCTTTAAGAAGTGATTCATTAATGCCACTATCGCAGTAGTGGGTTCATTATCACTAAAGTGGGGTTGTGATGCCTTCCACAATGTCATGACGCAGCCAGAAGGCCCTCACCCTCCATCTGGGACTACCTAACCTCCAGAACACAAGTCAAATAAGGTTTCTGTTCATTATTACCCAGTCTATGGTATTCTGCTACAGCAGCAGAAAACAGACCAAGATACCCATCCACGTGGCTCCTAAGAACAGGCCACCCAGACAGGACCCCAGCTCAGGCTCCAGGTGAAGTCCCAGGTTCTACTTCCAGCAGCCTGTTCTTTTGTCCCCCTCGGCCCTTCCAGCCCAGCTGGGCTCCCTTGGGCAGTGCCTTATGGTTTTTCTGTCTGTGGCAGGAGTGCCTGTCTGGAGCCCCTTGGTGCTCTCTACCCACCCGATCCCCTGTTCTACCAGAGCCTCACACTGATCAGGGCAGAACAGTAGGAGAGGAACATGAAAGGGGTTCTGGGTTGAGATAGCAGCCAGTGGTGGGATCCACCCACTAACCATCCAGCTGGCCTAGGCGTTAGTCTTAATCTGCTGCAAGAATCAATTGTTCTTCTCATGACACACTAAAACTTTAGGGTTCATAGCCCTCAACCTCCTCAGGTGCACCAGCAGTGGAACACTCATCCAGAAAGGCCTCCCAGCCTTCAGGGCATTTATTCAAGGGCCGGAGCTTCAGTGTTGACATGCCTCCTGACTCTGGCTACTGTCACAGGGAAAAAACTCCCCACGGTGCCATCTGCTGCCAACATGCATTTTCCTCTCTTCCTGAAATGGCATTTATTCCTCTGATCACAAAAAGAATACTTGATCATAAAAGAGACTTTGGAAAATAACTTATCTGTAGTCTTACTATTCAAATAAATATAATAGTAATGATTTACCTTGGGTATATTTCCCAGTCTCTCATTTATGTACATATGTTATCTCTAATTTTAAAAATGCTACCTTTTTCATTTAATATTTTAACATTCCATTCCGTAGTCATTAACTATCCTTCCACAAAGTGTTCCATCACAGGGATATGACCTGATGTATTGAATCAATCCACTGTTGATGGACTTGTAGCTTATGAGCTAATATGGATTTGCTAGGTGATAACAAGAAAAACATACTCTTCTATTGTTTTTTGTTTGTTTTTTTGTTTTTGAGACACAGTCTCACTGTGTTGCCCTGGGTAGAGTGCAGTGGTGTCATTGTAGCTCACAGCAACTGCAAACTCCTGAGCTCAAGCAATCCTCCCACCTCGGCCTCCCAGAGTGCTAAGATTACAGCATGAGCCGCTGTACCTGACTGTATTGTTTTTTTTTAAGTGTACAATTCAGAGGGTTTTGCTATATTCACAAGGTTTTACAACTATCATCACTAATTCCAGAACATTTTCATTGCCTCATAAAGAAACCCCATGCCCCTCCCTGGCACTGGCAACCACTGATCTTCCCAGCCACTGGCAACCACTAATCTACTTTCTATGTCTATGGATTTGCCTACTCTAGATGTTTCATATGAATAGATTCATACAGTATGTGACCTTTTGTGACTGACTTCTTTCACTTAGCCTAACGTTTTCAAGATTCTTCCCCATTGCAGCATGTATATGTACTTCACTGCTTTCTATGGCTGAAAATGTGTTCCATTGTACAGATATGCCACGTTTTATTTATCCATTCAGCTCTTTTCCAATGGAGCCGCACCATTTTACTTTCCACAAGGAATGTATGAGGGTTCCAAATTCTCTACATCCTCACCGTCCTCACCAATACTTGTTATGTTCTGGGTTTTTTGGAAAAATAATTCTAGTCATTCTAATAAATAAAATGATATTTTATTGTCGTTTAAATTTTCATCTCCCAAATGACATTGATGTTAAGCATCTTTTCATGTGTTATTGGCCATTTGTATATCTTCTTTGGAAAAATGTCTATTCAAATCCATTTCACACTTTTTAGTTGAATTTTTTGTTTTTTTATTGTTGAGTTAGTTGTAAGAGTTCGTTCTAGCCTCCAGGCTAGAAAGCCTCTACCCTACCAGACCCATGATTTGCAAAAGTGGTTCTGTAGGTTGTCTTTTCACTTTCTTGATGGTATCCTATGAAGCACAAAGTTTTTAATTTTGATGTTGTCCAATCTATTTTTTCTTTTGTTGCTTGTTCTTTGGGTATGATGTTTAAGAAACTGTTGCCTGGTCCAAGACCATGAAGATTTGCTCCTATGTTTTCTTTTAAGAATTTTAGAATTTTGCTCTTACTTTTAGATATTTGATTCATTTTGAGTTAATTTTGTATACGGTATAAGGTAAGAGTCCAACTTCATTCTTTTGCATGTGGATATCTTTCCAGGAGCATTTATTGAACAGACTATTCTTTTACTGGTTGAATGGTCTTGGCACCCTTACTGAAAATCATTTGCCCATAAACGTGTGGGTATATTTCTGGATCTTCAGTCTCATTGATCTGTGTCTATCCTATGCCAGGCCACACAGTATTGATTACTGTTGCTTCATAACCAATTTCCAATCACAAGTATGAGTTCTCCAACTTCTTTTTCTTTTTCAAGGTTGTTGTGGCTATTTTGGGGCCCTTGTATTTTCATGTGGATTTTTGGGCCAGCTTGTTAATTTCTGCAAGAAAAAAAAGACAGCCAACATTTTCATATGGACTGCTTTGAATCTATGGATCAATTTGAGGATTATTGCCATCTTAACAATATTAAATCTTCCAATCCATGAATACCATCTGTCTTCCCATTTATTCAGGTCCTCTTTAATTTCTTCCAGCAAGGTTTTATAGTTTTCAGTGTATAAATCTTACATTTCTTTTGTATTTGTTTTCTTTTTCTTTGAAATAGGGTCTTACTCTGTTGCTGGGGCTAGAGTGCAGTGACCCCATCACAGCTTACAGCAGCCTCAAACTCCTGGGCTCAAGCGATCCTCCTGCCTCAGCTCCAGAGTAGCTGGGACTATAGGCATGCACCACCACACCTGGCTAATTTCTTTCTATATTTAGGAGAGACAGAGTCTCACTCTTGCTCAGGATGGTCTTGAACTCCTGGCCTCAAGCCATCCTCCCGCTCGTGCCTCCCACAGTGCTAGGATTACAAGTGTGAGCCACCTCGGGTGACCTTCTTTTGTATTTTAATCTTTTTGATGCTATGATCAATAGGATCATTTTATCAATTTCATTTTGATTTTATTGCTACCGTATCTAAATACAAATGATTTATAAAATAAATCTCTATTGATATACAATATACGTACTAAAAGCTCCCCCTTTTCAAGTGTACAGTTCAGTGGTTTTTAGCAATGGACATTCTGGGCTGGGTGTAGTGGCATGTGTCTCAGTCCCAGCTACTCAGGAGCCTGAGGTGGGAAGACCACTTGAGCCCAGGAGTTGGAGGTTGCAGTGATCTATGATGACACCACGACACTCTAGCTAGGGTGACAGAGTGAGACTGAAAATCACCACGACACTCTAGCTAGGGTGACAGAGTGAGACTCTGTCTCAAAAAAAAAAAAATAGTGGACACTCTGAAACATTCGTATTGAATGCCATGCCAATCCTTACCCTCTTTGCTACATATTTGGCACCTCAGTTCCTTTTCCTCTGTTCTTTCCATTTGATTCTCTTTCTTTCCATTTAAAAAATTTTGGTAAAATTCATGACAAAATTGACTGTTTAACCACTGTTGAGCATATAGTTCTGCGGCGTTAAGCACAGTTGCAGTGTGTGCAGCCCTTGCCATCTATCTCTAGAATTTTCATCTTGGAATGAAAATTCCAAGATGGAATTTTGCAGGATTTGGAATCATGCAGGATTTGGAATCATGCAGGATTTGTCCTTTTGTGCCTATTTCATTGAGCATCGCATCTGCAAGATTCATTCGTGTTGTAGCAGGTGTCAGAACTTCCTTCTATTTTAAGGCTGAGTAACATTCCACTGTTTGTACACACCACATTTTGTTTATCCACCGCTCTGCCGATGGACACATGTGCTGCTTCCACCTTTTGGCTGTCGTGAATCATGCTGCTGTGAACGTGGGCGTGCCAGCATCTGTCCCAGCCCTGCTTTCAGTTCCTTTGGTGAGGCTGTCAGCTGAGACTGGGGGTATCCAGTGGAAGGTGACACTCTAGATGGTAAAGGCCCCACCCCCTCACTTTACCCAATTCCCAGGGCAGAGGGCAGCTAGGCCCATCCCTGCTATGAGAAGCTTTCTTTGGATCCCCTGGGAGGAAAGAGCGGCAAGTCACCATCAGGGCCCAGCAGAGGCTCCAGTCCCTCGGGCTCAGCCACCCAGCCTCCCATCGCTTTGCCACACACAGATGCATATTCATCCGTTAGAGCAGAATAGTGACGCACACCCTCCTGCACCACACCCTGCTGAAGGAAGGGAACCCGAGAGCCTCCAGCCTCTTCCAGTCCTCCCCCACTCCACTGGAGCAGGTCGCTATGCTTCTAAACAGTCCTACATGATGAGGCTGTAGCCCTAAATAAGCTGCCAGGCAGATCTGTGCATTTCCCCCAGGTGTGAGGTCCGTGCACATCAGCGAGGGGCCCCAGCCACCTTTTCTGCAGCACCCTCTGCTGGGCATGATTAGAACCCAGCCGGCTTTCTGTGCCATTGTCATGGATACCCAGTGCTGCCTGGAAGATTCTGTGGTGTCTGCCCACTTACAAAGATGAGAGTTTTGGGTGCATGCTGCAACTGGTCACTGGGTTGCAGAGTATGGGCAGCTCAGTTCTACTCAGATGGTGCCAAATTATTTTTCCAAAGTGGTTGCACCAATTTACACTCCCACCAGCAAGGCGAAGGTTCCTGTTGTCCCACTCATGCTCCTCTTAAATACGGATGTAGCCGAGGAGCCCTGAGCATGAGGCAAGCCTCTGGCACGAGCAGCACACCGAACAGCCAACTCCCCCCTAAAAAGGGAAAACAGAGACAGTGCAGGCTGCCAATGGCAACTTTTAAAAAATTGTAACGAATATTTCCAGATAAATAAAAGATTTTGCATCCATGAAACAACAGTAAGAATAGGAAATTAAAAACCCAACAGCAGAAATTAAAATGTCCAGAGTAAAATTGGAAGAAAAAGTTGAGGAAATTTCCCAGAACATGGGACAATAAGTCAAAGAGAAGATAGAAGATAAATTATTTTAAAATTGGAGGGCCACTGAATGCACTGCCTGGAGTGAGGCAAGGTAGACACCCTGAGGTGGTACAGGCTTGACTGTGAATGGTATTTATATAGTCACAATGCAACCCCTGAATAGCTAATGTATTATGATAAAAACTGGGATACAGCTGCCAGGAGATGGAGAGGGAAGCTATGGGGAGGGCCATGTGTTAGTTTCCTGTGGCTGCTGTAAGGAAGTGCCACGAACTGGGTGGCTTAAGTCAAAAGGAATTGACTGTCTTGCAGTCTGGAGGCCAGAGGTTCGAATGTGGCCCTGCTCCCTCTGAGCCTCCAGGGGAGGCTCCTTTCTGTCTCTTCCAGCTTCCGGTGGCTCTGGGTCCCTTGGCTTGTGGCTGCATCACTCCATTCTCTGTCGCTGTGGTCACATGGCCTTCTCTCCCCTGTCTCTGTATCTCCTCTTGTGTCTCTTATAAGGACATTTGTCACTAGATTTAGGACTGATTGGGGTAATCCAAGATGATCTCATTTCACAATCCTTCACTTAATTACATCTGCAAAGACCCTCTTTCCAAGTAAGGTCATGGTCAGAGGTTCGAGGGGTCAGGGGGTGGACATATCTTCTTGGAGGGCTTTCACTCAGCCCACTAGCGATGGCATGAAGGGGTGAATCTCCAATAGGAGGAAGTCAGTAGATAATATTAAACTAAGACTTGTGAGTCAATACCAGCATCACCTCCAGGAGACCCAGCAGAAGGAAGTGGATGTGGTTGCCCAGCCAAAGGCAGGGCAGGGGCTGGGCCAGAGCCCTGCTGTACCACCTGGCTCAAGGGTGCACGTGTATTACATGGCATTTGAAAGTTACGTTACCGGAACGCTGTATGTCTGGGCAATGCAACCCCTGTGGAATGGGGGCCTGCGAGGACACAGATTTTCGTCTGAACCTGCTGACCTTTAGGCTCCAGGAGCCCCTCACTGTGCCCTCCCCCCATACACCGTATCTCTTTCTCTGTGCAGTGGCCCCATGACTGGCTTCTGCTCCTCAGACAAGACCGGCCCAGAGGCGGCCCTGGCAGCCATACCTGTCACCCCCGTGACCACAAGAGAGAAGATCCGGTCCAGGTTCCACGGCAGCCACGACCTGATCCACCGCCTGTTTGTCTGCATTTCAGGTGCGAGGTCTGGGCCTGGACAGCTGAGGACACCGGGTGGGAGGTGGGGTGCACTTTACGGGCGCTCTGGCAGGGTGTGCACAGCCTCTCCCCCAGGTTGCTATAAATGGCTCCTGGTCTGCTCCTTTTCCTGGAGAGGGGCCAGATCTACCTAATACAGGAAGGTGGAGGAAAGGGACCTCTGCAAATGGGGCTGGGGGAGCTGCCCAGGGGTGGGCTCAGTGCAGGGCTCTGTGAGTGTCCTTTAGCCAGAACTACCTAGCGGTGACAGCTGTGACCTGTGGATAAAATGAACAAATACAAATAGCAGTCCTCGTGCTGCGGCTGCCACGGCGGCCCTCCGCCCTGCCCAGGCCTTCTCCTGACTCCTGCATTTTCACTCCTGTCAAAGGAGCTGTCTCCCACGGGGCTGGGCTGCCTCCTCTTTCCCTGATTGAGGTGGAGGACATGCTGGTCTCGGCCCACCCAGCATGCTGCGCCGGTCTCTGAAGTTCCTTGCATCTGCCCTCTGTCACTCTTACCACGGTCTTCCTCCCCCAGGCGTGGCTGACCAGCTGCAGACGAACTATGCTAGTGACCTGAGAAGTATTCTCAAGACGCTGTTTGAGGTCATGGCCACCAAGCCAGAAACGGATGACAAGGAAAAGTTAAGGAAGGGTGAGTGCCCACTTAGAATGGGCTCTGAGCTTGCGCCAGCCACCTGTGTCCACTGCCCCCAGGGAGGGCATGCTGAGAAAACCACACCTCCTAGCCCTGGGCAAGCATGGCCTCGAGGCAAGCTTGTACCCAGGATTGGCTTACCTGTCACAGTCCAAATGTGCAACCAAAGGGTGCATAGCCGTGGGGCCTGGGAAGCACCCAGTAAGGCCACCTGCCCGGAGAAGTGGCTCCATCCCTGCAAGTTTGCAGATAGGCCAGCCCCACTGTTCTTGTGTGAGCAATGCGTGGCTCCTGGCCCCTGCACACACTGTGGCAAGGTAACCTGACTCTTACTGCGACAGAGGCTGGAACAGCGTCACTTCCACTGAATTCTGTCTGTCACAGCAGAAGCCAGCACAGAGTCATGGGGGGATGTGGGCCATACTGCTCTATGGGGTAGTGGAAAAGAGTCCATTCTCAGACCCAGTCACACACAAGCATGTGTACACACATGCCCACAAAGCACACCCACATGGACTCACACAAGTGCACACTCACATACACATGCACATGAGCGCACCACACATGCATGCAACACACATTTGCACGTATGTGCACATACACTCACATGCACATGGCAGTTATTTGGTGAAGGAGTAGGCATCTGGGCAAGGACTGATTAGGCACAGGGAGCTTGGCCCATGGCCTTGCAGGATTCTGGAGTGGGATAGGGGGTTCGACTCCTGCTCGCCAGCCCCTTGTGCTGGGCTCAGGTGCCTGTTCTGGGGGTGCTGCCCCTCACCACAGCGGTCTGGGCACATGGGACAGCCTGCCTGGTCCTGGAGCCTTGGCCCAGCAGGGCATGTTCTTGCCAGCAGGGAGGAGCCTTGTGTCCACCGAGCTTGCCCCCTGGGGCCCACACCACACCATTCTGCCAGGGGATTCTTAGCAGGGCTGCCTTCTGGAAATCTCACTGCAGAAGAGGCGGTGTCACAGACTGGCTCTGCACCCAGGGATTGTGAGCCCCTTGGCCACGCCCTGGACTGGGCACTCACACTGGCAGTCTGAGGGGTCTGGCTACACTTGTACAGTGTAGAAAGGAGCACCCACCTGCCTCAGAGCCCACCACAGACCTCAGAAGGGAAGAGCCCCAGCCAGAATCAGCATGCTGTGGGCACTCCCTCTATGTGCTGTGAGACTGTCGGTGGGTCTGGGGGAGCTGACCCTGCTGGAGGCACCCAGGATATCCACCAAGGACAGGTGACCATGCATCAATCACCTCGCCCACCCCCCCCTCAAATGGCCTCCTTTTATCTGCCAGTCACCCAGACCCTGCGGAGTGCCGCCTTGGAGGACTGTGCATTGTGCCAGGAGACCCTGTCATCCTCGGAACTCGCAGCCAAGACCCGAGACGGGGACTTTGAAGGTGTGTGGGAGGCTCTGGGCCAAGGGATGGCATGCTGCATGCTGGGTGGAGCACCCAGGAGCCTGCTCAGGACATTTCTACCTCTCTGTCCCACCTCAGCCCCTCCCAGAGGCTGTCTGGGTGTGTGGCTTCCCATGGGGTAGCCTCCCACACTGCAGCGCTCCTCCCCTCCCAGGTGGGCACACAGCCAGCCCCAGACACTGCCCGGGACATCACTGGGGGGCCGCCTCCTCACTAGGGGGTTGCAGGAGTCAGGAGGGCCTCCTTGTGGGGGGGCCATGGGAGTTAGAGGGGCCTTCGTCATGAGAGCAGGGCCCCAGGCCACTGGATTTGAGCAGGTGCAGCAAGAGACAACTCCCTGTTTGCCTGCGGGCCGGCTGGAGGCCAGGTGGCTGGGCAGTCAGGAAGGAGGGTCCGGAGTAGGTGGGGGGCACTGAAGCACATTTGTGGGGATGGAGTTGCCCACGGCCTTTGGAAGGGGCTGGTGGCAGAATATGAAAACAGGCCCGTGGATCCCTGGAGATCTGGGAGAGGTGCCAAAGTGGATGCCAGCAGATAGGCCTTATCAGGTTGGACGGAGCTATCAGGGAGAGTTCAGAAAAGTGAGGGTCACAGCCAGGGTGTGGTCACCCAGATGGAGGCTCCCTGAAGCACTTCACGAATGCAGGTGTCCCAGCCTGGGGTTTGGTGGCCCAGCACTGCCAATAGCTGTGATGATTGACCAGTGCATGTGATGCTATCAGTTTCCTGAAATCACAGCCAGTACCTGAGGTCTAGGGGAAGACAGAGAAGAGGAGAGGGATCAGCAGTGCCTGCACCCACCAGGCCTCTGACCCTGCCCCTGGCCCACCTGGCTCTGCCACTGCTCATGTGTCCCTGGCTCTCATTGTGACAGACCCACCTGAGTGGGTGCCAGACGAGGCCTGCGGCTTCTGCACTGCCTGCAAAGCTCCATTTACCGTCATCCGCCGAAAGCACCACTGCCGTAGCTGCGGGAAGGTAGGTGGGACCACACCCCAGAGGATGGTCCAACAGCGTCACGGAGGGACCCGTCCACAGGTGCAGCATGAGGTTCTGGAAGTCAGGACCTGTGTCCCGAGAGGGTGGTGAGGTCTCTGGGTTCCTGTGAAGAGGCTCCAAGTTTGGGCCCTTGGAGCCTGGATGGTGCTCATGTCCAGCCCTGATCACTTTAGAGCCAGGGACGGGGAGGAGACAGAAGGTGAACGGGAGCCTTGGTGGCCTTGGTGCAGGGCCCAGACCCCCTAAGAGAGCCCAGCCTTCAGGGGCCAAGCCTTAGCCAGGGTTTCCTGGAGGTTCCAGCTCCACAGCCATAGGGCTGGGGACGGGGCAGACCCACCACCTGCCCTGCAGGGGCTGGATGGGAGGGGCCTGGCTGGCTGGCAAGGCCTCGCCCCTCACTCCCCCCACCCCCCATGCCACCCCCACCCCGTTCTAGATCTTCTGCTCCCGCTGCTCCTCACACTCAGCACCGCTGCCCCGCTATGGGCAGGTGAAGCCCGTCCGTGTGTGCACGCACTGCTACATGTTCCACGTCACGCCCTTCTACAGTGACAAGGCGGGCCTGTGACAAGGCCCAGGGCACATGCCCCCACCCCCAGGCAGGACCCCCAGGCAGGACAGGAGGGTCTTCCTGTGTCTCATCCAGCTGCCGCGCCCTAGGTCTGTCCAGACTTCCAGATTGCTCAGAGCCTCCATCCCACCCACCCTGGCCTGGGACACCACCCAGGGACACTAGGCCGGCTGTGGGGTGACAGATCAGCCTGGCCCATGGAGGGAGCCCAGTGGCAGGGGGCCTGGCAGGTGGGCTGGGCTTTCCTGCTGTCCACAGGAGCTCTGCTACGACTGGTGTATGCAGGAGAGTGGCCTCCCTGAGGGCCTCTTCTGTCCGGTGAATCTAGAAGCAGGCACAGGGGCAGTTGGGCAGGCTCCCCCGCACGGCAGGGTTTCCCGCGGGCCCACCAAATCAGAAATAGCGGGCTGTCCCTTCCTGCCCACAGCCGCCCGCCGCCTTCCCCAGTGCCCACCCTCCCTGGCCTGCCTCATGCATCTCATTTCTTCTTGGCGGGGGAGGGGGGGAAGTGAGGGAAGCCACTCAGTGGGCCTCTGGGCAAGCAGGGGCCTGGTGTCTCCCCTCCACTGTCCACCTGCTGGCAGAGCCCGGGCAGTGCAGAGACCCACAGGCGGAGGTTGCTCAGGTTCCTGGGTCCAGGCTCACCAGGCAGCCCAGGACCGCTGGGGGCTGCCAACATGGCCACCACGACCCCTTTCCCTCTGTACCCCCTGGGGTCCTGGCCCACTTCCTCAGACCCTAGAGCAGGCTGGACCCAAGCTGACACAGCAGAGTGGCCCAGCACGGACACCTCCTCAGGCTTAAATCTCAGGCTTCACATTGCAATGATGATTGCAGTTTTATTTTTAGAGATGACACACCTACTGCTTCTTTTATAGGATAAAACGCAATTACTACTTAACAGTGGAATACACATGCTGAAAAATGGCTTCTGTGGGGGGAGAGTATATAATGGAGAGAATATTATGTATTGAGATTATATTTATTTTCTAAATGCTGTAATTCAAAACCATTTCCATAAATCTATTTAAGGATTGCAGACGCTCTTCGTTTTTTGTGTGAACACCGACTCTTTTTTCTCTTTCTGGAAAGTGACCGTACTCGTGCTGACGTGTATTCTGCCTAGGAAGCTGGGGCCTCTGCACTCCTGGGACAACTGCAGGGCAGGCCTTGGCTCCCTGTCAGCCCGCAGGAGAGGAGGGGTCACCCCCTGCCTCCCTGCAAGCCCCATCCCACACCTTCAGGGCTCCGCGCCCCACCTGCCCACCTACCTGCCTTGTTCCTCTTCTCGTCTTCAGCTCAGACCCCTGGCTCTTGCCATCTTGGGGCCCACCGCACCTGGGGACCCTGGTCATAGGGCCTTGCTGCCCAGCAGCCTGGGAGCTGCTTTCTGGAGGGCCCTGGAGAGAACAGGGTTGTCACAGCGATAGGCCTGAGCCCCTGGAGGTGGGCACTGGAGGGCCAGAGACTGGGGCACTTTCTGTCTGATGAGAAAGTATTTTAGAACGTGGGGCTCCCTCTGCCTTTGGGAGCAGAAGAGAAGGGCATCCATAAAACCTCAGTGTCTCTGGCTGCCCAAGGCTGGGTACCATCCCCCCCCACACCTGAACAGCACACAGAGACATGGTCCTTCCTACCCCACATCCCATTCCCCACTCCCCACTCTGGTGGACAGCTGTGGCCTATGTCACTGGCTGGACAGCTGTGCCACAGTGGAATCACCCCCGCAGGGAAGCCTGCATGGATCTGCTCTGTGGGCCCCCTCTCTCTTCATAGGCACCCACACAGGCAACCTGAGATGTGGTGGTCCTCCTTGTCCACCAAGTCAGAGGTGGGAGAGGGAGTGGAGACCAGGAAGGAGTGTCTGCCCCCAGAGGGTGGAGCCTGGGCCCCAGGGCGGCAGATGGGAAGATCTGCATGTGGCCAGGTCCTGGGAACCCTTCAGGCCAGGGAAAAGGGGGAAGCCCATCCCTGAGCTGCCCTGCAGGAAGGCCTGGGGCCACAGAAGCCCTCCCACGAGGTAGCCCACTGTCCCATTCACACAGAAATTAGGGGTTTCCTGGACTCTGGGGTTACACAATAAACTCAGGATGTTCAGTCACCCTACCCTACTATGGGGCTATCCTCACCACAAAAGCAGAGCCAGGACCTGGGGTGAAAAGGGCTGGTCCCAGGCAGAATCCAGCTCAGGAAAGATCTAGAAGGGATGACTTGCTGCCCACCCACAGCTGGGGCTCCAGACTGGGAGAGCTGGGGGTGCCGGTGGGGGAAGGGCCCAGGGCTCTGGATCTGGAGTCAGCCCCTGCAGGCCAGCCTCAGGACCACATGCAGGTCAGCATTCCTGAGCCTCAGTTTCCCCATTCTCACCACCGTGTGCCTTCCTGCTGGTGTTTCCTGGGCATGCTGCATTCCCTGGCTTCACATATGCTGTCCCCTCTGCTTCCATGACAGTCCCTCAAGGCAGCAGGATCCCTGTGTTATAGATGGGGAAACTGAGGCTCACAGAGGTCAATAAGTGGCAGAGCTGGGTCGAGGGCTTCTAGGAGGGTCCCACAAGAGGTGGAAGCAGAAGCGTCCTGTGACATGAGGAGCCTGGATGGATTAATACTCCCAGGGAAGGCGCTTTGAGAGGCAGGGGGTCCACCTGGTTGCTGGATGAAGGTGAGGCTGCCCTAGGCATGGCGCCTCCCGCCCTCTCTGGTTCCCAGCACCTCCCACCCCACCCCAGCTTCGGGGAACAGGCAGGGGCCCGAGGCTGGGCTGTGCCCACCCCGCAGGGGCTCAGGACCCTAGAGGCAGCCTGCAGCTCCCAGGGACAGGCCAACAAGTCACAGAACGGGTGTCCCAGGGGCTCAGGAGCAGGCCCTGGGGAAGAAATCACCACATTGTAACGTGGGGAGGTGGCACGAGGTAGAGAAGGCGGAAGCCCTACTGGGTCCTGCCCCTTCCACTGTGGGCTCAGCTCAGCCACCACAGAGGCGGCTCCAGAGCAGCCCCCTCAGCCCCACACACTCTGGCCTCTGGAACTGTCCCTGTGGCCCCCCACGGCTCACCTCTACAGCAGCCTGTGGCCTGGCCTGCCTTCCCTGGGGGCCCCAGGCCAGCAGCCAGCTGTCCTGTCTGGGAGGCAGCGAGGTCTCCCCAGCCCACACCATTGAGCTGTGCTGGTTCCTGGGCTGAACAAAGATGAGGAGGCCAGGAGCACAGGGCAGAAGGCCCTGGGGCAGCGTGGGCATGCATGCAAGAGGTGTCCTTGGTGATGAAGGCGATGGATGCCAAGTCGGGGGAGGGGCGGGGAAGGGGAGGTGGGTCTGAAGCAGGGAGCCCAGCTATAGCCCCTAAGGGCCACCAGGGGGCACCCTACCCCACTGCCTCCTCTAGGGAGCCTGGCCGCCACGGTTCCGCTGCGTTGGGGGCACCTGGAACCCTTCCATGCAGGGGCTGCCCCCTATGGCCAGGCACCTCAAGTCTGAACAGAGCCCGCAGCACAGCCAGACCCGGTAGCTAGGCCCTCGTTCTCAAGGTCCTGCAGATGGTAAAGGGTCTAGGGAGGCCTGGCACAGCAATGACCAAAGGCAGGACAGACCATGTCCAAATGGCTTGGGGAGGCTGGGGAAGGCTTGAGCTGGTGGCTGACAGCACCCTGGACGGCGGCTCCGCCTGTCTGTGGGCCCAGTGTCTCGGCCTCACCCAGCCCTTGCTTTTCCTGTTCCTGGGACTCTGCAGTGGGAGCTGAGGGGAGGCAGGCAGGACCCAAAGTACCCACCCCATGCCACCCCCATGCCCCAGAATCCTGGAGGTGCTCCCAGGCCCACCCAGATGCACCTCCTCCAGGAAGGCTTCCCAGATAGCAGCACCCCCCTCCTCCCAGAAGAGCCCCTGCCATTCTGTGGGAGGGAGACTTGCTCTTCTACCCTAGGCTGGTCCTCCCCAGGCCTTGAAGAAGAAATGGCTTCTACATCATAGGGGGCATGGAGCAGCAGCAGCGCCAGGCTGGGCCCCTCTGTCTCTGGTGGCCTGAGCCCAGGCCTGTCTAGCTGTCAGTGGCTCTGGCCCTACCAACTTGGGAGGCCACCCCCTGACACCACGGCAAGTGTCTAAACTACACCCACAACCCTTCTTCATAACCTTTTTTTCCCTGTAAAAGTTTTTGAAAGGAAATTTTACTCTTCTGCTTTTGGACACTTTGGCTATAAGAAATTCATTTAATTTACAATTGTCTAGGTTGTCCAGGGTCATCAGCACAGAGAGAAAAGTTTGCAAAGTGAGAAAAATGTCTGCCCCACTAATTGTTCACAAATATAATGAACTGTTTCTTATTGTAAGCTTAAAAATGCTGACATTACATTATGTAGATATTTAATTACATCTTCATTTATTTTGATTTTGTTGTCTTCTTTTTGTATTCTGGAAGCGATGTATTCCTGAGTGTCAAACTTTTTGGAAGGCCCCCAAATGCTTGGAGACCTGGCTTGGTGCCCATGGCTGGCCAGCCAGGGCAGCCTTGCCCCACCCCAGGTTCTGACTGAGACTGCTGTGACCAGTTGTGACTGGGCAGGCCCCATCTCTCCAAGGCCCCATTGCCCTGTGTGCAGGGCCAAGGGCTAGAAGCACTTGTTGATTTGGGGCTGATTTTCAGGTTCCTACCACTTCCTGGGCAGCCCCCGTGCCCAGCCCACTGCAGCCCAGGGCTTTGCATGCATTCTCACTGCACCCCCATTTTATAGCTAGGGAAACTGAGGTGCAGAGAGGTTAAGTGAGTTGGTCAACTTCTTATGGCCAGACTAGAATCTAGGATGTCTTTGAGGGTGGGACCCCTGACAGAACTCCCAGGAGTCCCCCCTGGTGTTGGCATACAAGGAGGCCTCTCAGTGCAGGAGGCCAAGGCTTCTGGGGGGCCAGTTGTGGCTCTCCAGTGCCTGATGACTGGGGCCGTGCCCTAGGACCTGCCTGAGGGAGCTGCCTAGGCGGCCATCCCCTGGGGTCTGAGGAGAGGTACGCTTCGGGCCCGGGGAGGAGACGCACAGGGCAGCCTCCTGGCCAGAAGGTGGGCTGGGGGCCGAGGCTGCAGGGCATCTGCCCCAATGACCAGGGAGGCCAAAGGCAAGAGAGGAGGTGGGGCCGGAGCCAGGCATCCTGGCAGTGCGGGGAAACAGGCCCTGAAGGAGGGTGGGCCTCACCAAACTCCCCACCCTTGGGGCATAGTGTGGAGTGTTGAGGCCCTCAGATAGGCTGAGAGGACAGGGTGTGTTCTGGAACCAGGGTGCTCACGTTCGTGTGCAGTGGCAACAGGGAGGTTGGTGATCCTGAGTCCAGAGAAAGGAAGTTGGGCTCAGTGAGTGCAGGGAAGATGGGGAAGCAGTCTTCCAGGGGTTTCTTTCCCTCAGGTCTCCTTAGGGCCGTCAGTACCTTCACAGGACCCATGGGGAGGGAAGTAAGGCAGCCTTTCCCAGGCCGAACCAGGGATCCTTCATCCCATCCTCCTAGTACCCCCAGAGGTGGATGGAGAGACACTGTTTTACAGCTTGGGAAGCTGAGGCAGGGCTGGGGCTGGGGGAGGAAAACTCAGGTGGGGGTGCAGGGGGAAGTCCAGGCAGACTAAAGACTTACCAGCCCTGGGCCGGGCACGGTGGCTCTCGCCTATAATCCTAGCACTCTGGGAGGCCGAGGAGGGTGGATCGCTCAAGGTCAGGAGTTGGAAACCAGCCTGAGCAAGAGTGAGACCCCCATCTCACTAAAAATAAAAAGAAATTAATTGGCCAACTAAAAATACATAGAAAAAATTAGCTGGGCATGGTGGCACATGCCTGTTGTCCCAACTACTCGGAAGGCTGAGGCAGAAGGATTGCCTGAGCCCAGGAGTTTGAGGTTGCTGTGAGCTAGGCTGAAAGTGAGACTATGTCTCAAAAAATAAAAAACAAAAAGAAAGACTTACCAGCCCTGGCCTTCCACCCCAAACTGGGAAAGCCCCTTCTAGATTCAGGCCCTGCCCTTCTCCTGAGAGCCCATGGCTGGGGTGGGGTCAGGGAGGCTGGGCTCCCCTAAAGGGCAGTGGGGGAGAACACTCCGGGCGGTGGGGGAGAGTCTAAGTCTGCGCTGGGGCCTTAGAGGATGGGGCAGTGAGGGGCATGTGGCTGGCCCAGCAGGGCTGCACGGTGGAGGTCCTGAGGGCTTGGGTGCATGGAGGGGGGCTCAGGAGTGGGGGTGGAGATAGCCCCCACCAGAGCAGGGTAGGGTGACTGGGCTCCCCTGGGCAGAAGGCTTGAGATATCTGCCCCTCCCTCCTGGCCATGGGCTCCTTCGAGAAGGGACAGGAAGGGCTGGGCAGGCTTGGGGGAGAGGATGGGCAAGGAGGCGCCTGATCCAGCCTGGGCCCAGGAAAGGCTTCTAGGGGATGCCCTGGGGACCTTACTCGAGAAGGGGCCTGGGACGGCCTGCCCCTGTAGGCCAGCTCAAGCCATGTGCTTCCCTCCCCAACCTCCCCACTGGGGCTCCACAGGCGGCTGTGTGCCCAAGGTGCCTCTGCCCATCTTGGGGGAACACGCTGAGGCTTGTGGCTGTAGAGGCCCAGCCAGCCCCAGGAGAGACCAGCCCCTCACCTGTATGTCCTCCCCACCCCGCTGGCGCTGGCTTGCAGGGGCTTCCAAATCTCCCCTGGGGGCCTTCAGGCCCAGCCACAGCCACCAGGGCCTGGCTGAAGTTGGTTCCAGGGCTTGCCTGCCATTCCTTCTGCTCCCCTCCCATCCTTGCTAGCCTGTGGCGCCCTCCCTGGCTGCCCCTGGTCCTCAGTCTGCCCAGCCCTTCGCAGTCCCCCCACAACTCCTGCACACTCCCCAGGCAGTGACGCCCACATACACACTCCCAGACAAAGTTGCGCCCCTCGGGCACCTGGGAAATACTTGATCTTGGATTGGCTGAGGTGGGGGGTGGGGGCGAAACGGCCTAGGTCCAGGTTAAAAATCTCAGGCTGGGAGGTGGCACACAGTTGGCTCCCAACAGTCACACCTGGGCGCCTGTCCTGCTGGCTATGGCACTGAACAAACCCCTCACCCCATAGCAGGGAGGAGGCAGGGCACTATGCCCAGCAGGCACACTCTCACGAGGGAGGTGGCAGGCAGCAACCCACTGGGCAGCCAAAGCAGGGATGGAGTAACTTTGCAAAATGCTGACCAGCAGGTGGAGAGCCCGGGTCCCCAGAGCACAGAATGCATCCCACTCCTCGCCAGATTTGGCACCCTCCTTCACCCTGCACAGCCCTGGGCAGACTAACCCAGAGGTACTGAGCACTGAATTCTTGTTAGAGGCTCTGGCCTGGCCCCAGGATGTGGGACAGGAACCAGAAGAGCCCCCTTAACATCAAGGGGGTTAATGTCCATGCAGGGCTGTCTCACATCCACGTTGGGTCCTGCAGCACACAGTATTCTTAATCCCACTTCACAGATCAGACAGCTGTGGCTTACACTCCAGCAGGTGTGGCTGGGCCAGGAGGTGGCTTTGGTTTTCACACTCCTGTGCCACTGGCCCTGAATCTTGTGTGTGGGAGCACTAATCTCCATTCTACTGGGATATCTGGGGGACCCTAGAAAGTCCCTGAACCTAAAGGGCCCCAGTTTCCTTATCTGTAAACTGGGCATGCAGAAATACATACAGAAGCATATAAAGCTTTCACATCAGTCTGAAGGCTGAAAGTGCTGAGGTTTTACAGTTTTTTATTCTATTTTGTTGGCAGCAGCCCCCCACCGCATTTAGAACTTCTGTAAGGTGGTCCAGCCACCTTATGCCACAAACTGTCCATCCTGCTGGTCCCACTCTCAGGAGCACCCAAGCCACTGACCTCAAAAATCAGTGAGAGGGAAGATCAAGGAACACTGGGCAGCACTGAGGCCAGTCCCACGCCTCCTGGGCCAGCTAGCCTTAGGGTCTTGGTCCCACTTAGGGCGACTTCCCTCTATAGAAAGAGCTTCTTTGGCCAGAGGGGACAGCGCGTGCCTCTGGGAATGTCCCCGCCCTTCAGACCAGACACAGAGCACACAGCCCTACACGCTTTGAAGCCTTTCTCGACTGTGGCGGCGAATCTTTGTCTCCTTCTCTGGGTGTAGGGCCACTCCTTCAGCCCTGGTGTCCACTGGGCAGCTCTGAGCG
>VSMD01137292.1:0-35004 GCA_008750895.1 Mirza zaza | reverse complement strand
GGCTCAAGCCTGTAATCCTAGCTCTCTGGGAGGCCGAGGTGGGCGGATCATTTGAGCTCAGGAGTTCGAGACCAGCCTGAGCAAGAGCGAGACCCCATCTCTACTATAAATAGAAAGAAATTAATTGGCCAACTAAAATATATATAGAAAAAATTTGCCGGGCATGGTGGCATATGCCTGTAGTCCCAGCTACTTGGGAGGCTGAGGCAGCAGGATTGCTTGAGCCCAGGAGTTTGAGGTTGCTGTGAGCTAGGCTGACACCACGGCACTCTAGCCTGGGCAATAAAGTGAAACTCTGTCTCAATCAATCAATCAATCAATAAATCAATAAATAAATAAAATACCCATGTGTGCTAAAAAATTTGAATGTCCTATCATCTCACATTTGCCATGTCTACCGTAAACTATGTCACTTGAGGGAAATCCTAAGTATCTTTTGCTCACTGTTATTCCCTAGCAGAGGGCCAGATACAGAGCAGCCACTCAAAACATTTACTAAATGAACGTTTAGGAGATTATTTCTAAGACAAAGATTATACAAGTAATTGTTTCATGAATAATAAAATCTATAAGAGAAAACTATTTTGACTTACCTGTAACGATATAACTTTTCCTTCCAAATTTTCTGCCTTTTTCTTCCATTCAGCTATAAGCTGTTTTTGCTTTTCTAGTTCAGCAGAATACATGGCTTTTTCCTCTATAAGAAAGTTACATTAGTATTTTGCAACTGTGTGATAAAACTGGAATTTTAAATCATTTGAAAATTTAAAAATGCAACAAAAACAGTTTAAATGTCTCAACAAGAATTTACATGCTTCAGTGATATTATTAAGTGGAACTAAGGTAGTAAGATCACTGTTTCCTCTGCCTAAGTCCTTCTCCACTGTGTCTATCATGCAGATTCTCCTCTCTCTTCATAACTCCACTCAATATTCCCTTTTTGGCCATGCTTTCTCTATAGCCTCAGTACCATACTATTTTGTATACATACTCACTCTAGTAATTATATTATAAAGCAGACCTTGACAATTGTCATATTAAAAATTCAAGATTTCAACCATATTAGTAACCATGAGAGGACACATAGATTTAAAGTTTTGCTTAGGCACAAAACTATAAGCCCCTGTTACTTCATTATCTTCATATCCTCTAATCACTTCCTACCCCCCAGCACTTAATTCACTGTCAATAACTACTGAATGCTTGAATAAATGGGTGAATGACCTAAAGTGGGTAAACAAGGATTGGAGGTAGAATGTAAAAAAGAATATTTGATTCTCAGGGTAAAACTGCTCTGGATACTGTTATTGTATCTCCAAAAAGTATTTTCACTTGGACTAGAAAATGTAGTTACCTCAAATTACAGATGAATGACTAACAACAAGTTAATCAATATTTCAAAGGACAGTGATTACTGATGATCAACACTGAAGTTCAACCCCCAACCACTGTCTCAAAACCTAACCATCTTTTTTATGTGTGTCTCTTTCTTTGTATTACTCTTTGTATGATTTGATCATCTTTTCTCATGTTACCCTTATATTTTTTCAACTCACACCTTAACTGGTAATATGATACTAAAACACATTTTTAGGCCAGGCATGGTAGCTAACACATGTAATCCCAGCACTTTGGAAGGTCAAGGTGGGAGGATCGCTTGAGGCCAGGAGTTCAAGACCAGCCTGGGCAACACGGTGAGACCTCATTCTAAAAAAAATAAAAAACTTAGCTGGGTGTGGTGGCATGTGCCTATAGTCCCAGCTACTCAGGGGGCTAAGGCGGGGGCACCCCTTGAGCCCAAGAGGAGTTCAGGGTTACAGTGAGCCATGACTGTGCCACTGCATTCCAGCCTGGGAGACAGAGTAAGACCCTGTCTCTATTTTAAAAATAAATAAATAAAACAAATTTTTATTAATTACTAAATATAGTTTATATTCCCTAGTCTTAATTGTAAAAGGAATCTAAATAACTTGTTGATGACTACTTACCCTTGCACCTTACGAGTGGGTAAGATTTCACAGATTTCCCCATGTCTAATACAGTACTTAAATAAGGCAAAAACTACCAATAACTATAATTTTTCTTCATTGAAAGACTGATCATGCAACTTACCTTGTTGGAAATGCTCTAGTACCATCTGCAGGTTGGCTAGTGACAGGGCATACTGCTTTAATTGTTCCTGAGAGACAGAAAGCTGAACTGCAATTTCATCCCTTTGGTTGGAGACTACATTCAATTGTTCTTGCAAAGACTCTACCTGCACATTGGCTTGATGGCTAGAAACAAAGAATAAAGGTCAAACTGCTTCTATCTATTGAGATACTTCAACAAGAAACACTTTCCTTATATCTTATTGCTCTAAATTTAAGTTAGATTTCAAAGTATTTAGATACTTTAAGAAGATGAAACATCTTCCTTACATTTTTGTATTGTGGTAAAATACACATAACATAAAATTTACCATTTTAATGTGTATAGTTCAGTGATGCCATGTACATTCACAGTGTTGTGCAACCATCATCACCATCTATTTCCAGAACGTTTTTCATCTTCTCAAACTGAAACTCCATACCTATTAAATAGTAACTCCCCATCCTTCTCTTGGCAAGTGCTACTCTACTTTCTATCTCCATGAATTTGACCTTCCTGATATTATATAGTATTAAAGTTAGATTCCAAAAACCTTGAAGAGTTTCTCATCTTCGTTCTCCCTGTTTTTATTAATTCAATCATTCTTCCTGTGAAAGTAATTCTGAACAAATGACAATCCTTTTATTAATAAAGACTAAAACTTGGCCAGGCATGGTGGCTCACACCTGTAATCCTAGCACTCTGGGAGGCCGAGACGGGCGGATTAATCGAGGTCAAGAGTTCGAAACCAGCCTGAGAGAGACCTTGTCTCTACTAAAGAGGAAGAAATTAATTGACCAACTAAATATACATATACAAAAAATGAGCCGGGCATGGTGGCGCATGCCTGTAGTCCCAGCTACTTGCGAGGCTGAGGCAGTAAGGATCGCTTGAGCCCAGGAGATTGAGGTTGTTGTGAGCTAGGCTGACGCCACAGCACTCACTCTAGCCTGGGCAACAAAGTGAGACTCTGTCTCAAAAAAAGAAAAAAAAAAAAATTAAAAAAAAAAAAAAAAAAGACTAAACCTTAGGCTAAATAAGAAATGTCAGCAAAAGAAAAATTTACAAATAGCCTGCAACTTTCATGTTTGCAAGCTAAAACTCTAAGATGGAATTTACCATAAAACATTATGTCATAAGGAACCTTGAAGTCATGTTGTCTGGCTTTCTACCTAATAAGGAATGGATTTTATGACACCCACTTGCTTTCACCACTTGCAATCATGGTGAACTCACAACTTTCCAAAGGCTACCCCATTGATGAATTGCCCTGATTATTAGTTAAGTATCTTTTATTATCATCTTTCTTTCTGCCTAGATTAAATATAATTCCTACCCCAAACAATAATCCAGAGACCCCTAAGAAACTTATATAGCACCTATCCAGGCTTATGTCACTGGTGTTCTTCCTTAACGTATAATGATTATATTCAAAATATTGCACTAGTCTTTCTGGGTTTTTTAATGTAGTTCTTATTCAAGAGCAGCCCATTAAAGCACATGAAGATCACCTCACTTTGAAGAGACTTTACCCAATAGCACCCTCTTGTGGAAAGAACAGTAAATTGATCATCGGATCAAACAAAAAATTTTTTTAAAACATTAGCCAGGTATAGTGGTGCATGCTTGTAGTCCTAGCTAATAAGGAGGCTGAGGCAAGAGGATCACTTGAGCCCAAGAGTTTGAGGCTGTACTGAGCTATAATCGTGCCACTGCACTCCAGCCTGGGCAACAGAGTCTCACTGTATCACCTCCCTGCCAAAAAAGAGTCACAGACTCCAGTGTGAAACTCATTCACACATACATTCTCTGTCTGACCTTGAGCAGGTTATTAAATCTCTTTACTCTCAGATTCTTGATTGGTAAAATGGAAATAATGAATTTTGTGAGAATGAGCTAACATGAAAAATGCTAAGTCTGACACTCAAGAAGTGTTAAGTTAAAGTTAATTCAAAAAAAAGAAAAAATTACCTTGCATTTTCCATTGCATTAGAGGATGAAACTAGCTTTTCCTCCAATACTGTGACTTTCTTTCTTAGTTTAGCCTCTCTATCTTCTGCAGCCAAAACTTCACGAGTATAAGAATCTTCTGATTCTAAAAGATGATTACGCAATCTCTCTAGTTCCTGGTTTAACCGAAATTCTTTGTCCCGTAAACGTTGAACCTAGGTAGAGGACACTTCTTTATTTTTCTTCTATAGAATGCTTCCCTCCTGCAAAAGCCACTTTGTTATCAAATCTTTTTCCCATTATTGAAGTATATTAATTGTATACTAATTCCTCATACTGCAAGATATATTTACACTAGGAAACAATTCTGGAATCATCTTGAATATTCATCTGGAAACTTTACTTTATAAGATCTTATTCCCTGTGGCTGTAATAGAAAATGGAATTATACAAAAGCACTCTGTATAAAGTATTCTTTGCAATAGACCACTTTTTAGTAAATCTCATTTTTTTCATACTTTATGAGTAACAAAATTTTCTTATATCCAAATATATATTTACATACATATATATATATATATACACACACACACACACACACACACACCATATATATGGTATGGTTTTCACTTTTGAAAACTGAAACAATATGCACCCTGGGAGATCAAAATCTACTGTAGCACATCAGAAGAAGATTAAGAAAAATCACCTAAGAGATAAATTCATTTTATTAGGTTAAGTATGAAATGTCCGATTTTGTTAAGTACTAAGTTTGACAGTTGCTGTATGTGACATTTCACTTTGACACGCCTTGCTTTATTTTTATTGTGAAGGAACATCCTCACAGTCTTTCAACTGCACATTTTGGCTTGTGATTGTCTTCCAAATTTTTTTAGAACAATTTTCGTGAAACTATGGATAAGTAAAAAATTCGTGTAATTTTCGAATATGAGCTCTCTTGTGGAAACAATGCAGCACACACATCTTGAATGAAATGTTTGGAAAGGATGTGGCTAATGAAGGCACAGTACATCAATGGTTTGAGAAGTTCTATTCTGGTGATTTTAATCTTGAAAATGAGCCACATGGACAACCCAAGACCAAGGTGGATAATGATGAGCTGAAAGCTGTAGTGGAAGTGAATCCATCTCAACCTACGTGTGAATTAGCAGCGAGGTTTGACATTACTATTCCAACAACATTGGACCATTTGAAACAAATCAGCAAGGTAAAGAAGCGGGATAGATGGGGACTGCATGAATTAAGCAAACATCAGAAGAGAAATCATCTCAAAGTTTTCCTTGCTGTCATGACATAAAGGCAAACCATTTCTACGCTGTATTGTTACATGTGATGAAAATGGACTATTTTGACAATCACAAGCATTCGGCACAACAGTTGGATAAAGAAGAAGTGCCGAAACACACTCCAAAACTGAATATTCAAAAAAGCTAATGGTGTCTGTTTGGTGGTCCAGCACTGGTATTACTCACTATAGCTTCATGAAACCTGGTCAATCGATTACAGCAGATGTCTACTGCAACCAATTGGATGAAATGATGAGGATGCTTGAGATTATGCAGCTGAGATAGGTCAATAGAGACAAGCCAATCCTCTTGCAAGACAACGCTTGACCACATGTCACACAAATAATGCTGCTAAAACTAGAAGCTGGACTTGGAAATTCTCTGTCATCCATGTTATTTACCAGACCTTGCACCCAGCGACTACCACTTCTTCCAGGCTTTAGACTACTTCTTGCAAGGAAAAATATTCAGTTCTCAAGCTGTGGAAAATGCCTTTAGCGATTTCATCTCCACTCACTCTCCAGGTTTCTTCACTGCTGGCATAAACAAAATGGCAAAACTGGCCGGGTGTGGTGGCTCATGCCTCTAATCCTAGCACTCTGGGAGGCCAAGGCAGTAAGATCACTTGAGGTCAAGAGTTTGAGACCAGCCTGAGCAAGAGTGAGACCCTGTCTCTACTAAAAATTGAAAGAAATTAGCTGGACAACTAAAAACATATATAGAAAAAATTAGCTGCGCCATGGTGGTGCATGGTGGCATCTCCCAGCTACCCAGGAGACGAAGGAAGCAGGATTGCCTAAGTCCAGGAGTTTGAGGTTGTTGTGAGCTAGGCTGGCACCACGGCACTCTAGCCTAGGCAATACAGTGAGATTCTGTCTCTGAAAATAAAAACATAAAATAAATAAATAAAAATAATAAAAGATGGCAAAACTGTGTCAATAGTTTAGCCACATGCTTTGATTAACTGTACTGTTTCTTGTTTGAGATATAATAAAGTACACTTTTGATTTGAAATCGGACATTTCATATTTAGTGACCTAATACTTGACAATCCTTTCAGTTCTCTTAACAGTTACTGAACTGTTGATTCACTGTTCCTTTAAAGTATAAATATACCTCATTCTGTAGGGCACTGTTTTCCATTTGTTTCTGTTTCAGGGACAACATGACTTGGTCTCTCTCCTGTTGAAATGTAACTGTCTTCTCCTGCATTGATTTAACTGCATTTAAAAGCTGATTCAACTCCCCAGTCTTGCCCTTTTGAAAAGAAATAACTTCAGCTTTAAATAAAAATACATTTTAAAAAAGACATTTTCTTCATCAAATAATTAATTGAAAAACACAGCTATGTCAAAGTCATCAAAACCAAGGAAAGTCTGAGAATCTGACCCAGTTTAGAGGAGCCCAAGGAGACATGACTTCTAAAATATAACGTGGTAACCTGGATGGGATGCTAGAACAGGAAAAGGACATTTGGTAAAAATTAAGAAATTCAAATAAAGTATGTACTTTAGTTAACAGTAATGCCTCAACACTGGCTCATCAGCTATGACAAATGCACCATAGCAATGTAAGATGTTCACAACGGAAACTGGGTATGAGGTATAGGAGAATTCTGTCCACTATCTCTGCAACTGTTCTATAAATCTAAAAGTATTCTAAAAGAAAAAGTTTACTAGAAATGTTTTAAAAGGAACCCAGAACACAAAAATCTCTTCAAATTTACCCTATACAACAAAGTATTCACAAACCCCCAAATCAACAAAATGTGTGTGTGCACGTCTATCCATTCATAAGCATCCACAATTGTTGTTAGAGAAAGTAACTTCACTGCAAAAGTAGGGCCATGAATTTCAGATAGCGGGAATTCTAAAAAGCACAAAAAAGTAAAAAAAAAAAAAAAAAAAAAGCACAAAAAAGTGTCAGGTTGTTTACAACCAATTCTTTTCTCTGTTTAAAATATGCATATCAAATAAATCTATTTATGGTTTAGTATCTTTTTTCATGTAGACTTTTTATTTCTTTAAGAATATATAATGCATACCACTGAAACCAAAATATAAAACCATTTGTTCCTTTCATCTCAACAGTCTCTCAAGGATAGGGAGGCCAATATTTTCCAAATAGCTTTTCAGTTAATATTTTTTCACATTACAGAGAAAAAGCAAATGTTTGAAAAATTAAACAGAGTTGAAGATCTATGGAGGTCATCGTTTTCTCCCTAAAAAAAGATGCCATTTATTATATTCAAAATATAATCTAAAGATACTCTTATAGTATTAGAAGAAATTAGTTTACATTAATAACCTTCAAGTAATATGCTTAAGTACTACTTAACTAACTTAGGGAAGCTTCCTAAAAGGTAGGAGGGCCTTAATAAAATCTGCATACTTTAGATCTGTACATGTCAATGAAATATAACTAAATTGAATAAAATGCTAAAATTTCAAAAGAAAAAAACACATGCAACAGAAGACTTCGTTATCCTACATTCTTGCATTCTACTCTTACAACCATACAGGCCACACCCAATTTTGGTTAGTAAGCAATAGGAAGCTCTAGCTAGCCTGTAAGAGTCTTTCTCGCATCAATTATAGACCAGTACCATTAAAACTAAGAAGTTATCTCTGAAGGACAAAAACACCTCAACACTGACAATCAGTTTACCTACTTACTCAGATGGCAAAGGAGAAAATGAAGTCAGTTTTCACAACTTCAATCCAAAACTCCAGGAGAGAACTTAACTGGCAAATGAAGTTTAATCATTTCATATCTTGTGCCTGGCAGTATGTCAAAATGCTCAAGAATCACTAGTTGAATATTCTATTATTCTGCCTATCATCTCTTTCCAAATATCTGCTACTAAGAGTATAGAAATCACGGTAAAAAGGTATTACCGAATAAGCCTTACATAGCAGCTATTATAGTGTAACAGGAGATCCTCAATAATTCTTATTAAAATAAATTCCATGTAAAAATTTAAATATATCAAAAGCTACTGGCACTATCCATATAACTGCTATGATCTTCCATTTTATGGTTGAATAAACAAACCAATAAGGTCAAAACACACTGAAAGTCACATCAGTGACAGAGCTAGAATTAGAATATTTACTAAGCAAGGGGTGCCCTCTGCCATCCACAGCCATACTACCCTGAACGCGTCCAATCTCGTCTGATCTCAGAAGCTAAGTGGGGTCGGGCCTAGTTAGTACTTGGATGGGAGAATATTTACTAAGGCTATTATGTGAAAAGTACTACTCATGGCTAATACTTTTCAAATTCCAAGTGGTGACTAAATGATTCATAAAAATCAATTTGAGTCATCTAGCACATTGTTTTTTAAAGAGTATCACATGTAGTAAGGGTAATTTCTGGTTTCCAAAACTTTTTAGTTTTATACACACACCCCCCCCACACACACAAACAGTATGTCACAATGTAAATGTATTTCTTACTGTAGATTATGGTCAAAGATCTGCATTTTCACAGTGGTTCTCTTTACCTATAACAATCTCTAAAATGTTCATTAGCCCTTATTAGCAGCTACTAAAATAGACCTAAAATTTGGGTTAAATTGAAGTGACTTCAAAATTCCCTCTTGTCACACATTTCTAAAGAAAAATATTAATTGCTACTAAATTCTTTTTCTACTTAACAAGCAGTACAAACTTAATATGCTACTAAAAATATTTGGAAATATCTAATAATTTGAGGAAGATAATTCCAGATGCCTCTGAGGAAAATTTATTTAGAATGACTCTCAACACCTTGAAATAAATATTCCTAAATGGGAAAATTCAGTCCTCTTCAAAAAGAATATCAATAAAGTAACATATTAAAGTCTCCTCCAAATCCACCTTCCTTTTACAATACTCCAGCCAGAACATACCTGTTCTTTTTCTTTCAATAGTTGCTCAAAAGCAAGAGCCTTCTCCTTCATTGAATGACACTCAAACTCTCTTTCTCGAAGCATCATAGAAAATTTCATATTAGTCTCTTGTAATGCTTGATATTCTGTTTCCTTTCCCTTGGATGTTTCTACTATTTTTTCATTCTCCCCCTTTAGTTTACTAATGTCCATTTCTAAAATTAATATTCTCTCTTTCAAGTTTGTTACTGCCTGCCTCAAAAGTTCGTTTTCATTTACTTTGTTAGTGAAATTTTCATTTGAAAAAAGTAACTGATCACTTTTGGCTTTGATTAAGAGGTCTTTTTCCTTAAGTGATTTTTGTAAAATATCTTGTTTCTCCTTTAGCTCCTTAATTTCTGAATCAGTTTGTTCATATTTTTTTCTTTCTAGCTCTGAGCTGGCAGCAATCGAGTCAGACAATCTGTGATTATTTTCCTGAAGAGTTCTAATTCTTGCATCTTTTTCTTGCAGAGATTTTCTTAGCTCTTCTACCTCTTGCTGAAGAAACTGAGAAGACTCACTCGGTACATCGGACTTACTTGCTCTAAGAGGCTCTGCTGACTGGGGAGTAAGCGATGCTCCAGAAGAAAGCTGGGGTGAAATAATATCAAGCTTTCCTAAAAGAAGATCCTTGGTATTACAAAGCTGCCCTATGCTGTGTTGAACTTGTGCTAATTCCTGCCCAAAATTTTTTAGTTTGGTTTCATTCTGCTCATAACTTTGGATCAGGCCAGTATAGTCCACTTGTAATTTAGAATTATTATCACTCTCAACCAAAACTTGTGCCTGAAGTTGATGAAGTTCTTCTTGAAGTTGGGCTGACTCATGTTGCATATTTTGTACTGTGGTCATAACCTGCTGTTTCCATTCTTCCATTTTCTTTACTTGCTGTTTTAATTTATCACGTTCCTGTAGGAGCTCCTCAAACTGATTACTGTTGACACCTCCAACCTCAGTACCAGAGCTAGATGTTTGTAAAACTGTCAGTAAAGTCTGACATTTCTGACTTAATGCATCTATTTCAATGTCTTTTTCTCGAATGATACGTGATAAATTCTGAACAGTTTCTCTAAACATATCTTGGCTACTGTTTTCAAATCTAGTGGACAATTTTTTATTTTCATCTTGCAGCTTAGTGAGGGCTGCTTCTTTGGCAGCAACTATATCCATCATTTTGTGATATTCTGTCTTTAGATGGCTATTTTCCCTTGTCTTCTCGCTCAAAACAGCTAACACTTTTTCTCTTTCCATAGCATATGCCTGCAGTTGCTGTTGAAGATAAACAACATCCTGGGTATATGAAGCTGAAGAAATTCTAGCATGAAGAGCTTGTATCTCCAAATCTTTTTGCTGGATAATCTGAGTTAGTTTACCAACCTCATCTTTGGACAACTGATCAATCTGTTTAGTTAAAGATACATTCTTTTCATTTAGAAGTTTAATCTCTAGTTCTCGTTCTTTTATTCCTTTTACTAACTTTTCAGTTTCAGCTTTAGATAAATCATGCTTTTCACTTCCATTCTCTATATTAAGGCTCTGAACTTTTGTTTCTTGAAAAATATCAGAATTCTCTGTTTGAATGTCCTGTCTTTCTTCATGCAACTGGGTTTTGATTTGTTCAATTGTTTTTTGCAAATTCTTAATTTCCTCATCTTTCTCTAAAAAGACCTGGGTGTGGGTAACATTCATTTGCTCATGCTGGTATCTAAACTCATCCATTTCCTTCTTCTGCTCCTGTAAAGACTGAAGTAGTTGCATTTTACTCTGGTTTTGATCTTCAATTATTTTTTGGTAATGTTTAATTTCTTCTTCAAGATGATCCTTGATTATATTCAGTTGTGATACCTCAGATTCTAGTCCAGTGATACTATCAAGGGTTTTAGGCTCAGCCACAGGAATGGCTCGACTTTGCTGTTCCCTGAGTCGTTCCAGTTCTTCTTGTAGATGATTATTTTCTTCTTTCATGGATCCAAGACTTCTATCCTTCTCCTCTATGGTCTGCCTCAAAACTTCATTTTTTCTTAAGGCCTCAGAATATTTAACTAATTCTCCTTGCAGTTCTGAACTTCTTTCTTCAAGTTTTTCAATTAAAATTTCTTTCTCATGTATAAGCTGTGTCAATTGCTTCTGCTCTTCTAAACTAGATGATAAAATTTCCTTAGTTTCTTTATTATTGGTATCCATTTGCTCAATATTCTTTTTGAGTTCACCTATTTCAAAGTCTTTCTCTTGATTGAGTTTAATTAGACGTTCATGTTCCTGCTGTAAGACAGAGCTATTCAAATTACGTGCATTTGACAGTTCTTCAATGGTTTGCTTATACTTGTTTGCTTCTTCCAACAGTCTCTTTTCAGCTCGACACAACTCTGCTTCTATCTGTCCTTTTTCCAGTTTTAGAGTCTCCACCATAGTATTTTTTTCCAGAGAAATCTGATTGTTATCAGCAACAGTTTCTTCCAACTGATGCTTTACGTCTTCACATGCTAAAACCAACTTTTCATTTTCCATTTTGAGATCAAAAGCAACTTTCTTTAAATTTTCATTGAGCTGTTCTAGTTCTGAAAGATTTTGCTTTAAGTTTCTAACTTCGGCTTCGCTTTCTTTAAGTACGTTATCCTTAAAATTACTGCTAGAGTCTTGATTAAGAGACTGAGTTAACTCATTTCTGACTCTAGAAAGCTCCTCCTCATTTTGTCTAATATGTTCCTTCAGTTCAAAGTTCTCCTTCTGGGTGTTTAAATTATTTTTTTGTGATTTATTTAGTTGATCTACTAAATCTTCTACTTTATCCTCAAGCTTCTGCTTGGTTAAATGTAATTCATTTAGGACTAGTTCACTTTGAATTAACTTATCTTTCTGCACATCTAACTCCTTAGTAATGTTCATTTTATCATCTTCAAGTTGATGAACTCTCTTTTTTTCATCATCTAGATCTTGTTTCAGTTTACTGATGATGCTATCTCCTTCATTTCGTTGTTTTGATAGCTGATCTTTTATCAAAATCATGTGCTGAAAGAAAAATTAATTTGTATAACTTTACATTTGCTCATTTTAGTACCTAAAGAAAATTTTATAAAATTTTCATAATTTTATATAACAGAAGAATAATCCTGAGATATTTCTAATCCTTTTTAAAACAATTTTTTTTCTACCACAACATCTCCTACAAAATTATTTACTAATATCTTACAGCAAATCCATTTTGTCTTTTTTTAATTTTATCATTTTCGGGATAAGAATTTAAAACCAAAGATAGTACAATTACGTTTATGTATTGTTAATTCTTTTTTTTTTTTTTTTTTTGAGACAGAGTCTTGCTTTGTTGCTCAGGCTAGAGTGAGTGCCATGGCGTCAGCCTCGCTCACAGGAACCTCAAACTCCTGGGCTCAAGCAATCCTACTGCCTCAGCCTCCCCAGTAGCTGGGACTACAGGCATGTGCCACCATGCCCAGCCAATTTTTTCTATATATATATTAGTTGGCCTATTAATTTCTTTCTATTTATAGTAGAAATGGGGTCTTGCTCTTGCTCAGGCTGGTTTCAAACTCCTGACCTCGAGCAATCCACCCGCCTTGGCCTCCCAGAGTGCTAGGATTACAGGCGTGAGCTACCGCGCCCGGCCTATTTTTAACTCTTAAACACTAGCTCAGGCGTCAACAAAGTATAGATGACGGGCTAAATCAGGCCCGATGACTGTTTTTATAAATAAAATTTCATTGAACACAGCCACACTCATATGTTTATATATCCTAACAGCAGAGTTGAGTAGTTGTAACTAAGACCATATGGCTTGCAAAGCCAAAAATATTTACTATTAAGCACTTCACAAAAAAAAATTTCTCAATCTCTATGACTAGAGCATTAATGAACTAAAATATTAATTAAATCACAAACTTTAATTACACCCACTGTTTTTGCATGTTAATCCAGTATTAAGTCTACCTCACTGGGCTTAATAGAGTGCTACCTTTGTAGCTGCTTGGTTCTGTTTGTCCAATTCTTCTAACTCAGCTACCAGTATTTCCTTTTCATTAATACTCTGATTAAGTTCTTGTTCCTTTGCCTCCAAATTAAGTCTTAGGTCAAGTAATTCTGAATCCAAACTCATGTCTCTTGTAGCTGTACTTTTGATTACTTCATATTCATTGTTCAATTTTAAAAGTGATATTTGAAGTTCTTCCTGAAATGATAAAAGGGAAAAGCAACATATACTGTCAAACAAAAAGGAGACACCAAAAGATTAAAAATATATATATATAAATATAACTTGGGAATCTATTATAAATGCTCTCTACTGGAAACATTACTGAATATCTCAATAATGACATATAAAATTCAACAAACTATGGCCTTCATGTGCAATTTTATTTGTATCTTCAAACAAAACATTTCTATAACCCTAGATGAGATGCAAAGATTGTAAGCTTGTCTTCTAGCTCCAATTCTTTATACAAAAAGTCTCCATTTGAGAGCCTAAATTCCTTAATTAAAATAACCTGAGATATACCTCATAAATGAGACCGAACAAAAGCTGTATTAGAGCAAGTGCATTACAAATCTTATTTCCTTCTAATTCAAAAGTTTATTTTAAATTACATCTGGAAGATGGAAATAGCATTCTCTTATGTCTTTGTAAAGTTATCTATTCAATTAGGAAAACCACATTTTTTTCAGGTGGATCTTGAAAGCACACACAGCCTTGTAGGTACTTTTGACATTCTTAATCTGTAAGCAGACCCAGGGCAGACACAGTTCAAGAAAGTGTTACAACAGACTACTTAATATCAAAAGAAAGGAGAATCAGCTACCAGGAACAGATACAGAATCCAAAAACATCATGAAAAGGTTATAGGTCCTACAGAGATATGGGCAGAGAGGTCTACAAACTCAATCAGATAAAAAGCAGAATACAAAGGGAGCAGAAACAGAACAGAGAAAAAATATATAATATAGTAATAAAAAATGACTGGGAGACACTACTGGCACGTAGTGAGTGGAAAAGGGGTAGCAAGAATCACACAGCACATAGGACAGTGCACACAACTAAGAATTTTCCCACTTAAATGCCAACAGCGCCCCCCTCCTTTGAGAAACATTGCTTATATACTCATGTGGAAAGATGTTGAAAACATACTGTCAAGATATGTAAGAGCAGTATTGACAGTATGCTGACATTTGTATTTTTAAAGCTATTTATATATATAATCATATATGCATAGATACAGTCTGGAAAGAAATATCAGAAATTGTTAAGAGACTGCCTCTGGGAAAGAGGCCAAGCAAAAGAAGTGCAAAGGGTAGATATACCACTTACTGTCTGAAGTTTGTCAATATGTATTATTGAACACAAATATCACTAAATAGGTATTACTTTAAAAAAGCTAAGAATTTAAATTAATACACTGGCTTTTAACTTAATAATATCAGCTTATGACTGTCCAATATTTAAATACCTGCGTTAGCCCAGGAATTACCCCCAAGTGTTATAAACAAAAATACCTCTCCCCATACAGAATATTATTCCATCCTTGCTACCAATACACAAAAAAGTACCTTATTTCTACCACTGAATTGCTCCTCTTTGCCCCTCACCACTAATAAATTCCTGTCCACCACAATAGACACATTCTGAGGCATATAAGCAGTTATTACAGTATGCTACTCCAAACCTCCTGACCCATCTGTGTATGCTGCTGTTGTCAGAACTTCATCTGCAACCAAAACAGGGCCATTACGTATCTTTCCTATTCCTATCTGTGTGCCTAATTTATCTCTAAACATAAACTCTGGCCAGTCTCTCATACTCTGAACCTTGCCCGGGTACTTCAACCTGTCTTGACAAGCATGAGTGAAATCAGCTTTGCCTTCAGGACTCTCAATAACTAAACATTTAATTTTGATATAAACTGGCCTTTAGCTGTGAATTATTAATACACACAGTATTTTAATTCTGCCCCCATTTTTACAGCACCCACCTTTTCTTGACTCAATAATGACTTCTCTTTTTCTAAAACTTGAACTTGCATTTTAAGTTTCAGATTGTCTTCAGCAAGACTGTTATCCTACAAAAATGTGAAAGCAGTGTTTTCAGATGACAAGAAATTTCCAGTTTACAAAAAAACAGGCAAGCTATATAACTGTGCACTTCAACTCAATATTTCTTTTGTGATATATAAAAATTATAAGAATAAAAACATTGGAAGATCTAAAGCCAGTCATTAATTTTAGGTATTCTTATAGAGGATTTATTATATTCAAAAAACATAAAAATATATTTGGAAAATAACTTGCAATGATTAGAAAAAGAAACAACTCCCTGAATTCCTTAAGAAAGATCAAAATGCATTTCTCACTTTGATATAGGATTTGCTTCTACTTTCTCTACACATACAACATTTATCAAATTAATCTTTAAAGAGATATACTCACATTTTTCAATTATCAAACTTCTTAAATTATGTCAATTTATGACACAAAAAGTTTGTTATTAATAGGCAAACATAAGATTACTGAGATGAAAGTTCCTAGGGTTAGTTCTCATGAATTTGTTTTAAAAAAAAAGACATAAAATAAAGCAACTATAATAAATCAAAATAGTTTTTCTTAGTAAACCAATGATGAAAGCTTTTTCCTTCAAAATGAATTTACCTGGTTTAAACTACTCAGTCTCATTATTTCATTTTCTGCATCTGTAAAAGCAAATGAATTTGACATTAAAATTATTTAGAAAAACTTATTACTTCCTACATTAAACTCAGGAATGCAACCCAATTAACATATTAACTGCCATGTGAGTTGTATATAACTCACAATAGTTCTGAGTCCAGGGCCTCATGAAGCATATGTAACTCACGTCTCTTCAACTTGGGAGCCACAAGAACTATTTTTCAAGTTGCATATAATTGATATACAGAAAACAATAAAAAATAACAAATTTTTCATTAAATTAGAAAGGACCATTTTGCTTTTGAAGTTTTTATTCTATTTTCCTTATAAACCACCATGGTCCCAATGAAAAAACTTTTTTCTACTGTAGTAGTCAATGTGTTAAAACAAAGTATATATCTAAACACAATTAGCAAGCACTAACAATTCTGAGTGAATATTTTTATTTAATATCACTATTTTGACTTTATCAAATAAATCAAAATATAAATGCCAGTTAAAAAGCATGTTAAAATCCAATTCTATGGAAAAATGTCAGACAGAATTATAACTGTATTCTGGGTGAGTCATAATTTACTGCCTTGATAATAAAACTAACAACTATGTTTCAAAACAAGTTGATTAGTTTGAGTAGCAGGAAACAGTACAAGGTCTAAGATTTGAAGAAAATAACTTAAAAGTAATAAATGTATATTTATACCACAAGAATACAAATAATCTCTCAATTATCTAAAATAATTCTGACATGACTGCTGATAAAAAGACCATTCAGTCTAGTATTACAGATAGATCCATAAATAGAAAAGATTCTAGAAGAGGAACACAAAGACAATATCCTGAGATCAGCTGAATTAATTGATTTAACATTCATTAAGGACATACTGAGCATTTATTATATATATTATTTGTATATATAATATTATAATATTTATTATATTACTATGAGGCCAGGTGCTAGACAACAAACTGGAAAAATTTAGTCCTTGCTCTCAAAGAGCTTACAATTCAAAAAACTAGCAAACACATGATTACAATACAGCGTGATACAGCAAGAATGAGGTGCTACGAGAGCAAAAAGGGCAAACAAACATCTGGCTAGGTGTGGTGGCTCACACCTATAATCCCAGCACTTGGGAGACCAAGGCTAGAGGATTACTTAAGGTCAAGAGTTCGAAACCAGCCTGGGCAATATAGTGAGGTCTCATCTCTACAAACTAGTTGAGCATGGTGGCATGCACCTGTAGTCCCAGCTACTTGGGAGGCTGAGGCAGAAGGATCACTTGAGTCCAGGAGTTCAAGGCTGCAGTGAACTATGAATCCTATCACTGTACTCCAGCCTGGGTGACAGAGCAAGACCCTGTTCTCAAGAAAAAAAGAAGGTGGGGAGTGAAAAGGGCCAAGGAAGCAGCAGTGCTAGATAACTCCCAGGGGAAGTAATACCTGCACTGAATCAATACAGTAAGAGTTAGCTAAAAGAGACATGGAGATACTCCACACAGAGAACGCAGCAAATGCAAAGGTGACAGAGAGAAGAGGCAATATTGCTGGTTGAAGGACCTACAGAAAAGTTCAATATGGCTAAAGCTTAGAGTGTTTAGAGAACAGGAGGACTAGAAGCTGAATAGTAGACATGAACTAGATTATGATAGATATATTTCCAATTAAGAAGTTTAGACTTTATCATGAAGTTCACCGAGAGCCACAAAGCACTAAAAGCAGGAGAATAACCTGCTTTGCATTTCTGAAAAATTATTCTGGCTATAGAATGAAAAAAATGGATTGAAGAAGGAATTATGGAGACCGGAGAATAAAAAGCTAACACTTTTATAATATTTACTATTGGCTTAAAAAGGATGTTGCAGCTAGTAATTTATAGAAATCATCATTAATACTATTAATACAACAACTAAGAGGATATTATTAATATCCTAACCCTATGGATGAACAAACGAAAGCATAGAGATGTTAACTAACTTGCCCAAGGTTAGCTAGTTAGTGATAGAGCTGGATTCCAACCCTGTTATGTTATTAACCACTGTGCTATTCTGCGCTATTAAGAGATCTGCTATAGTTAACATAGACAAAAAGCAATTATGACTGGCTGAAGTAATTCTATTGCAATGGCAATGGAAAAAAGGAGGACGACTAGGGCAGTAGGTTTGTTTTTTAAGCAAATAAACTAATATGGATCACCCAATATGACAAATAATTATGTAAGTTTATTTATTTATTTTTCAAGATAGAGTCTCGCTCCGTTGTGCAGTGGTGCGGTCATAGCTTACTGCAGCCTCAAACTCCTGGGCTCAAGCAATTCTCCTGCTTCAGCCTCTTGAATAGGTGGGACTACAGGTGTGCAGCTAATTTTTTTTTCTTTTCTTTTTCATTCTTCTTCTTCTTTTTTTTTTTTTTTTACATTGATGAAGATTCACCTTATCAGAACATCTTTTTTTTTTTAAGAGATAAGGTCTCTCTATGTTGCCCAGGATGGTCTCAAACTCCTGGCCTCAAGCAATCCTCCCACGTTGCTGAGATCATAAGCGTGAGCCACCATACATAGCTTCATAAATTTATTCTTTAAAGAGCAGAGCTACTTTGATTGAACTCAATAAGAAAGAAGTCCAGAACTCCACTGTACTACTTTCCCTTTGCCTGCATGGCAGTTTCCTAGACTGATGCACCTGTGAGAAACTCTAGAGCTTTTCTAGGATATAATCCTGAACATCACTAAACCAGACAGCTAAGAAAACAGAACTTCCAGGACTTGCTAGGTGATGATTCCCAGGCTTTCTGTTTTGGGAAGCTGTAAATGATACCAATCACCAAGGTAGGGAAAGGAAGAGGAGAAGGAGGACACTAACTTAACTTTGAACCTAACTTAAGTTTGAAATTCCATGTGATGTACAGAGAGTTGGCTCTCTAGATCAGGAGCTCATGATAAACTACTGGATGAGGGATACAGATGGTGAGGGGGTGACACAGCACAAGGGCTGGAAACCTCCAGAGGAAGAATAAATGAGTTCATAAAATTAGAGTTTATACGCCATGAGGAGAGGGCAAAGTGCAAAACAAAATGCATCTTTTCAGCAAAAGAGCTCCCTTTGTTTTCCTGGCATGAATGAATACTGGTGTTTGGCCTATTTCATTTAATATTTTTTTTGTAGCACAGAATACTAATAGAGTAAATATCATCTTGAGCATAGAAAATGGTACAAGACTTATGGCTCTTGTCACTCAGGCCTTTGCTTCAATACAGGAGATCATTTCAAAGGTGAATAATAGATTTTTGAAGAAGAAAAGATGCATTCCCTAATGGGAGCATCCAGGTCCTGGTGAGTTACAGAAATCATTCACTTCCGTATAGGTTAAAAGAAACAGAACCATCTTCCGAACAACGTCTACATACGCAAACATTTCTCAGAAATCCACTTGGCTTCCACAATCAATGAGCTCCATGTAAATACTTAAAGGATAAGAAAGGGAGGTTGAGAAACACCTAGCCAATACTTAACCCTTTTTAGTAGAAAATTCCTATTTGCAATCTATTAGCTATGGTAATGAATCCAAAGCAAATAATTCTACTCCAATTACACACAGCCATTAACATGAGCACTCCATTTCCACAAAGTATACTATTATTCAAGTATTTGTCTCTAAAAACAACTAGTAGGCAATGAAACACCAATCTGAAATAAGTTTCAAACATTTTATACCAGACAGTGCTTGTCGTAGTCTGAACACTTCTTCCACTGATGTGCTCTGTGGAAGAATCCTTTCCTTTTCTGTCACAGTATCACTTTGCTGCAATTTACTACATTCCAATTTCAAGCTTTCACATTCTTCAATTATTTGTCTCTTTTCCACATTTAGCTGTTCTTGTTCTCTTCTCAAAACATCTCTGTCATTTTCTACAGAAGATAATTTTTTATTTATGTCTTTTATTTGATCTTCAAGTTCTTCAATTTTTTTTGTAGACTCTACTTTTTCAGTTTGTAGAACTTGAATATTTTTTTGCATCTCCTGGATTTTAGGGTGATCAGTTTCTACAACTCCAGAGCCACCTAGAACATAAACGTAAAATCAAGGACATCAAATGTCAAGTACCAAGAAATAAATAGCTTGCTATATACAACTAAAAGATTTAAGAGAGTTCAGACTTTGGAAAGCTTAAAAAGAAAAGTTAATTACTATAATAAACTAAGCATTTCTAAATAAATAAAAAGCTGGGAAAAGATTTGTGAATCAACTACTTAAAAAAGCCTATGTATCTGAATTTGAAAGAAAGTGAAAATATTTCTAATCATTTATACCAAAGTGTCATCACCAACAATGCAAAGACATCTATGAATAATAACTACCACAAAAGCAAAAGGACTTTTCCATTTTTGCAGAATCTTGACAGTGGTGAGTGGTGCCATTGCAAATTTCTAGCAGATTAACAGAACTAGACATTTACTCATTCTTTAGAATTTAGTCCAAGTTTATAGCCGTGTCCTGGTCTTAGAGTGCTAGCTTTGTCATTTACTTATGTCATCTAATATGTTAAATTAATAAAACTAATAACCTTGCTGTAACAGATTTTCAAGTTCTTCAATTCGTTCTTCATAGTCACTTAATTCCTCTCGATGCCGACGAGTTATTTCTGTCAACTTCTGTTGATGTGCATTCTGCAATACTGACATTTCATGTTGATGGTCATCAATTTCTTGACTTCGGTTCTGTTTAAGTTCCTTAAAAAATAAAAACAAAGTTAACCAAATTTATGATCAATAGATTTACCCAAGCTGTTTATTTCACTGCTGTCCAAAAGTCTGCATCATTAAAAATAATTCATTAAACATATTAAGGCTAAAAAGAATTTAAACATAGGCCCCAAACTAGGACAATTCTGAAAGACTCCACCCTTTCCTTTCATAGGTCTTAAAATCAGTTTTTCTACTTTTAATGAGGGAACATCAGCAAGAAATCACTGAAACAAGATAGGCAAAAATGTCTTCCCTTAGTATCTATGACTACGAACTTCTCCTTTTCCTAATGACATATTCTACCAATATCTGTATCAACCCTCTGGCCATTATGTACCTGTTGTCCCACTAACCCCGTCCTCTCACTCAGCCTTTCCTTTCACCAGTCTTTTCTGGACAGGCAAACTGTTAATCAAGGTGCCTTGCTACCCATGTTGAGATCATCAGCGTCTCTCCCAGGAACCTAGATCTGGAGTTGAGTCCCTCAACAAGGGAAGCTGGTTGTATGGGAAGTGTTATGACAGCTGCACCCTCAAGAGCCTTGTCCCCGTGTCCCACCACCCAGATTCCTGACTCTGTTCCCACTCCTCTTCTTCCTGAGGCCAGAATACTCAACTCCTCCTTCAATCCTATGGATGGACAACTCCAGTAGTCCAAGATTTCTTCCAGTAAATCCCTTTTGCTTAATTAGCCAGATATGATTTTTGCTGCTTATAACCAACAATCCTAAATTAGCTTCTATTTCCTGAGAAGACAAGTAAAAGTTATCCTATGCACTTTAATCCTATGTGATTATTTATGTGCCAGCACTGGGCTAAAAGCTTTACATTTAAACCTCAAAACAAGGAAGGCATTATGATAGTATCTACTTTATTGATAATAAAACACAAGTTTGAAAAGGTTAAATAATTTGCCCAAAGTAGCACAGCTGGTAAATAAACAGCTAACATTTAAACATAGGTCTGACCCTAGAACTTACCCACATGAGTATGATAATAATAAAACCAAAAGCTAAAAAGTCTGAATCTGACAATAATTTAAACATTAAAACAATTCACTGCCACAATAAATATGTGTAACTAAGATTTTTCTTGGAAGAAATAATTGACACAAACTAGCTAAATTCCACCGCTAAGGCGAAATAATTATTTACAATGAATAATACTGGTATTTTATCTTATCAATATCCTTTAACCCTTAATCTTGAAACCTTAGCAACCTTGGAATTCTGTTTTAATAAAGACAGTTTTACATGATAGAGTGTAGAGACTTATGAAATTTAAAGTTTAAATTAAACTTAAGTTTAAATTTAAATTTAAATTACTTGGTTTTGAACGTTAATAAACGTTCAAAACCAAGTAATTTTGGAAAGACAGATTTTTATATACATTACTTATCATAAAGAATAAGGAAGATCCAAAATATTTAAAAATAAATGAGTATTTTATAACTGAGACTTCTGCTAATTTAGGCTTATGCTTTTAATAAACAGATTTCAGATGTATAATAGTCACAGTCAACAATTTGATTACCTTAATGATATTTTGTAGTTTACAGATTTCACTTTGATCAGAGCTATGTGTTCCTTGTGCTTTAGAAGTCTAGATCAGAAAAGGAGAATTAGAAAATAATTAAGAAATTATACTCTTTCCTGTAAAGTAGAAAGTCATACACTAACTTTGAGATATAATACTTTTCAAAAAAGAGGCATTTCCCAGACAGATTCTGATTAAAGAATGCCAAGTACCTTTTAAAGAACCTAGCCCAACAGTAATACACAATAAATAAAAGATACTACATTCAAGAATTTACTAACTGGGAAGATAGCAGTTTTACAAAATAAAGATGGAAAAAACTATAGACTGTATTACTTAGCATAACAAAATAGATGTGGAGATAATTGGGCAGCTTTCTAAAAGGAAATTTCTAAAATGGAAAGTTATTCAACATTAATAATGATTCAGTAAAAATCTTAAAAAATTATTTTACCCAGAAGATATATTCTACAATAGAGAATAATCTTTGGTTTGACAAGTAAATAAAAGAAAGAACTTTGGGATTCTTCTCTCATTCAAAGCTACATGTTTGGCTGGGCGCGGTGGCTCACGCCTGTAATCCTAGCTCTCTGGGAGGCCGAGGCGGGCGGATTGCTCAAGGTCAGGAGTTCGAAACCAGCCTGAGCAAGAGCGAGACCCCGCCTCTACTATAAATAGAAATTAATTGGCCAACTAATATATATATAGAAAAAATTAGCCGGGCATGGTGGCGCATGCCTGTAGTCCCAGCTACTCGGGAGGCTGAGGCAGGAGGATCACTTGAGCCTAGGAGTTTGAGGTTGCTGTGAGCCAGGCTGACGCCACGGCACTCACTCTAGCCTGCGTAACAAAGTGAGACTCTGTCTCAAAAAAAAAAAAAAAAAAAAAGCTACATGTTGTTCATTTATTTTTATTAACATTTACTATTTAGCATGATAGTGAACCAAAAGCTGCTCTAGTGCTGAAAGAAGGAACACAGTATTATAATGGAATGAACACATGATTTGGAGTCAAAACACATGTGTTTGAACTATAACTTAATAACCATGGCAATGTGTAGATTAAACTAAATTTTAGTTTCCTTTTATGCAAAATAGAGGTAATAAATATGTCACATAGTTATTAAAGATAATATAATGAATTGGAATAATATATATGGGAGCATCTTATAAGGCATACTACAAATATTAATTTTTATTATGCCTTGCTAGAAAATTAAATCCCCTGAAAGGTCCCAATGATGCTTTTTCACCTGTATATTCCAGGACAGGTTTGTCATAGAATAGGCATTCAAAATAAGCTAAAGAGAACATACCAAATACCCTTCTCTTTCCTATGGAATTTTACCCTAAGAGTAATATTTCTTAAAATATATTCTTCCAATTATCAGAATCACCTAGAATATTTATTTGTTTGAATGCATTTTTTATGACTCTAAAGTATACTACTAAATTGAACTCTGAAAGTAGAACAAGAAGTCTACAATATTATCAAGTTCCCCAGGTTATTCTTACACATACAAAATTTAATAACTACTGCTTTTTGAAGATAAAATGGACAAACAGGCCATCTTCTCTAAGGTTATTTTAGGTATTGGGAATGTCTAGCAACTTGGAAAGCAAGGAGGTAATTTAAATTGGCATTTCTCCTTTACATAACTGGACTACATTCACAAAAAGATGTAAAATAATCTCTTTGCTTATAAACTCTGTTTTTTTCTACGTTGATAAGATCAAATCCAAATGAACAATGTTCCAGTTTATTATAGGTCTCAGGTCTACTGACAACCTCCATAGTATATAGGTTGAGCATCCTTAATCTGAAAATCCAAAATGCTCCGAAATTTAAAACTTTCTGAGTGTAAACATGATGCCACATTGGAAAATTCCATATATAAGTCCTTAACACAAATTTTGTTTAATGCATAAAACTATTAAAAATATACAAAAGTATTTTCAGGCTAGCTGTAGAAGGTGTTTATGAAACATAAATGAATTTCATGTTTAGACTTAGGCCCCATCCTCAAAATGTCTCAATACGTTTATGCAAATATTCCAAAATCTAAAAAAATCTGAACTCCAAAACACTTCTGGTCCTAAGCATTTTCGATAAGGGATACTCAACCTGCATAAAATCGGATATGTAAGACAGAAAGGATTCCTTGGAAAAAAGTTTACAGCCCCAAATAGTAAGAATTTAATTTCTGAGGCATGAGAAACACCACAAAATAGCTTACCCTGTTTTACAACACCAATTATCATATTTTCATTTTACATATATCTAGAGCTAACAGAACCCCCCAGACAACATCTAATGAGTTACAAACACAGCGCCTTGGAGTCCTACTGTTTCCAACAGAAAAGCTTCAGGGACTTCAGGGGAAAAGGTGCTGGTTCAATCACAGCAACTCAGTTTTTATCTCTTCTGAGTCCTGGACTTGTAATGTTTTATTTTTAAAAATGGATCTGTTGCTGTAAATTCTTTTTGAAAATTTTTCCAAATATTACACAGAAAGGGAAACTGAAGCTTGGAAAGAAAGATGACATGACCAAAATCACTTAGAAAGTCACCAGCAGAATCAGAATACAGGGTTTCTATTTTCAACTCCAGGGTTCTTTTTGATACCAAAAGCTCTACATGTACCTTTCTATATAACACTAGTATTTTTACAGTTTTAAAAAACTCATAAAAATTGTACTTACCTGAGCAATATGCCTCCAATGGCCAACTTCAGACTCCAGTCTTGAAACTTCATTTGATAATCTGTTTATTTCTTGTTGTGATGAAATTATGTCACCAAAGTCCATGCCATCATCATGGAAAGTTGAAGTATGACTGAGCCCATAACCAAATGAAGAAGATGCAGTGGTTGCTGGTACACCACCAGCTTCTGTGTGTGCTGACTGAGCAGCTGACTGCAATTTCAGAAATTGTTCCTGTAGCGCAATCTGTCTTGCTTTAAGATGGCTGATTTCTACCTATGTATTTATAATGCATGTTTTAAAGAATGTACTTTAAACATACTGACCTTTTTATAGATTTATAGTATTAAAAAGTATAATAATCTAAGATTATCCAATGATGGTACTCTATTAACTATGCTAATCATGGTTTTTTTTTTAAATAAAAAGTGTTACACTTAGGCTAGATAATAAATTAGGTTTCATAAATCAGAAATTGTAAGCAACAGATGCTTAAAGATATTTTATACAAAATCTTTTCTCCTTTTGGAAAGAAGAAATTAAACTCCACAAAGGTTTATATAATATAAACTCAACAGAAAAGCTTATAAAGTTCTTGTTAAGTTAGTGATAATCAAACGGAGATGGGAATTATTAAATGCAACACCCTTTCAATTATTATTATTTTTTGACACAGGGTTTCTGTTGCCTGGGATAGAGAACAGTGGCATCATCATAGCAACCTTAAACTCTTAGGCTCAAGCGATCCTCCTGCCTCAGGTTCCTGAGCCTTTCAATATTTTTATGGATCTAAATATAGCTTTATTTATAACTCCTAAAACATTCCTAAATACATTACAGTGAAATACATGTGAAATAACTGTAATAACTTTTACCTCTTTCTGTTGTAGTTGATTTCGGTAACTTGTAGATTGCTGCTTTATTTGAAGCTCTGATGCTTCATGCTTCTCTTCTAGATCAGTACAAAGCTTCTTAAGTCTTTCATTCTAGAAGTAAATAAAAAAGTATTTTCAACAAAAAGAATGTAAGTAAAACATGTTAGTAATAGCTATGTGCATGGCATTATGAAAAACGTATTGCTTCATACAAAAAAATGATATAAGGCTGGGCATGCTGGCTCACACCTGTAATCCTAGCACTCTGGGAGGCCAAGGTAGGAGAATCACTTGAGCTCAGGAGTTCAAGACCAGCCTGAGCAAGAGTGAGACCCCAGCTCTACTAAAAATAGAAAAAATTAGCTGAGTGTCCTGGCACATACCTGTAGTCCCAGCTACTTGAGAGGCTTAGGCAGAAGGATCGCTTGAACCAAGGAGTCTGGGGTTGCTGTGAACTAGGTTGATACCACAGCACTCTAGCATGGGCAACAGAGCAAATGTCTCAAAAAAAAAAAAAAAGAAAAGAAAAGAAAAAAGATGTAAAATATAAAAAGTCCCAAATAGGCCAGGTGCTGTGGCTCACATGTGTAATTCCAGCACTTTGGGAGGCTGAAGGAGGAGGAAGGAATGCTTGAGCCCAGGTATTTGAAACCAACCTGGGCAACATAGAGAGATCCAGTCTCTAAAAAAAAAAAAAAAAAAAAAATCAAAAAATTAGCCAGGCTTGATGTCACAGGCCTAGAGTCCCAGCTACTCAGGAGGGCTGAGGCAGGACATTCACTTAACCCCAGGGATTGGAGTTTGCAGTGAGCTATAATGACACCTCTGTACTCCAGCCTGGGTGACAGAGAAAGATCCTGTCTCCATATATTGCAAACAAACAAACAAACAAAACAGGTCCCAGACAGAGGTCTGGCTTTTAAAATACACTTTCAAATTAAAGTCACAAATGTATTAAGTATGTTTATATAGAATATGCCTCATTCTAAACCAAAAGGGAAAAATTAACATTTTTCTCAGTTTGAGTTACTGCTAAGAAAAAGCCACTGATCAATGTTTCCCCGTCCTCATGGGTTTCCCCCATAACCAGTACCGAGCACAGAGTAGGCACCATCTGTCTAGTAAATGAAAGGATCACATGTCTGAGCTTTTGTTTACTCCCCAAACAGAACTTTTTAAAAGAGATCTTTTTAGAAGAGATTTCTGGCTGTCATATAGGTAGGATGTATAGGTAGGAGGCTAAAATCTCATCTCCCAGGCACCCTAAGGCACCTCTGAAAAATCTAATTTGAAAACCATTACTAGAACTCAGTTTGTCCTCATTAGTATAGTGGTGAGTAAAGTAAAAAACAAATCAGATGAGAAATATATGAAATTTATATAAAAATAAAATAATTTTGAAAAATAGAGCTCTTTGAAAACTGCTGTTAGAAGTATACAAAATAGTCTAATTCCATAAACCTAGATATCACATACAATCTTTTGGTTTAAGATGTTGGAAAGTATGAAAAAAATTACTCAAATTTTATGTACCTAAATATTATCTTAACCTATTATCACTCATTCCTTATCAACTGAATGAACATAAGAATATAATGAGGCAAGAGAAAAGGACACTAAAATTCTCTGTAAAAAGGGATTTATAAATTAATACAGATAAATTACTAAGCATTTTATTACTTTATCTACAAACACAGTTTAACAATAATGACTGAGAAAAAGGAGAATGATGGTGGGGAAAAAAAGCTCCTGCTAAAAGAGAAGACTGTGTAATTTTGGGATGTCATCTGTTTTCTTCTTAGATTCTAGGAACTTCTGATGTCAACAAATATGAAAATTACTATCCAGGAAGATTATATGAATTCCTAGAGAAAACCAATGGAGTAAATCAAAGGAATAATTACAACAACCACAAATCCTAATGTGGGACTCTGGCCCAGAAAACTAAGACCTTGGTTTTCTTGAAGAAATAGTAAGAAACAGGACCAATGGTCACACAACTAATTACCTTCTATTCTACTGGCTAACTTTGCATAATTTTCTGTGAGCTGTTAATACGAAAAACACGATGCATAATTGAGTGACACAATATATTGTAGTCACAGAAGTCCATTCTAGGCTTTTTCACACAAAAATACCTATGGTTATTTGTTTAACTGATTAATAATTAGAATTTAAAACCTGTGAATTTGATCAATACCTACTTGGTTGCCTGCCCTCATCTCCCTAAGTCATCTGAGAGTCAGAAAGGTTGAGAAAGGATCCTAGGAGAGATTCTCTTCATATGGCTGAACTCTTAACATATCAAGAGAGTTGTCAGGGGTCATACATGGACTATGGAGTAGAGGGAGCTCGTCTGAAAGGAGAAAAGAATAAATGTACACAAAGAAGAGCAGAGTGGAGTATAAACAAGAAGGACAGATTCCTGATGGCCTCCAGTTGTAGCTGCAGCCCCTTCCTAAAGTCTGGCTACATTTCTGTTCTTAGAGTTCATGAAACACTTATTCTTAAAATGTTCCACTCCCTTAACCCTTGGTATACCATCAGGGTCAACTGGAATTTTAGTCTTTCTCTTTTTTTTTTTTGAGACAGAGTCTCGCTTTGTTGCCCAGGCTAGAGTGAGTGCCGTGGGGTCAGCATAGCTCACAGCAACCTCAAACTCCTGGGCTCAAGCAATCCTCCTGCCTCAGCCTCCCAAGTGGCTAGGACTACAGGCATGTGCCACCATGCCCAGCTAATTTCTTCTATATATATATTAGTTGGCCAATTAATTTCTTTCTATTTATAGTAGAGATGGAGTCTCGCTCTTGCTCAGGCTGGTTTCGAACTCCTGACCTCGAGCAATCCACCCGCCTCGGCCTCCCAGAGTGCTAGGATTACAGGCATGAGCCACCGCGCCCGGCCTTTAGTCTTTTTCTTAAGCAGTTCTAACTATTGGTAAGAATTGGTATTTATGAATTTTATTCCTTCTTAGAGGTCTCCTAACAAATAAAGAGAAAATTTACTTATTGTTTTAACAGAATAAAACTTATTTTATCTTAAAATTATCATAAGGATACACTGGATCCTTTCATAAATCTAATGATGGAATAGTAATCATCTTGTTTTTTTCTGTATCTTGAATTGTTTTCTATTTTATCATCCTGGGAATCATTTTATCCTTATTCATCAATTATTCCCAACTATGCCAAAAATTACTAAAATAATAAGACTTATGGAATCACCTAGAAGAATGATGCAATCGTGAAATAACCAGTTTTCTAACTTCATTACCTAAAGTATTGCATCATTTTTAAAAGCAAACAGCAGTATAGGCCGGGGGTGGTGGCTCAAGCCTGTAATCCTAGCACTCTGGGAGGCCGAGGCGGGAGGATTGCTCGAGGTCAGGAGTTCGAAACCAGCCTGAGCAAGACTGAGACCCCGTCTCTACTATAAATAGAAAGAAATTAATTGGCCAACTAATATATATATATAGAAAAAAATTAGTTGGGCATGGTGGCACATGCCTGTAAGTCCCAGCCACTCGGGGGGCTGAGGCAGGAGGATTGCTTGAGCCCAGGAGTTTGAGGTTGCTGTGAGCTATACTGACCCCACGGAACTCACTCTAGCCTGGGCAACAAAGTGAAACTCTGTCTCGGAAAAAAAGAAATAAAGAGATACTATCTTCGTAGTCTTTTTTCTTTTTGCTTTCATTGAACACAGTTGAAAATTCAGAATTGTTTATGTTTGGACACAGAGAAGAAAACTGACAAAGGAAAACATTTCACAATTATTAGACAACTCAGAAGACGAATGCAAAGAGACAGAAAGAAGCACTCTAGAATCTAATGGTTATGATGAAATTGATTGTAGAAGCAAAATCTCAGACAAATCTTCAAATGGCAATATTCTAGCTGAATTTTCTCAAACTCAAGAATTAATGAGTTAACAATGTATTTCCAAGAACAAAAAGGAAACATGGTTTCACATTAATTAGTCATTACATAGGAAAATATTTTACTAGGCTATATTTTGCAACAAGGACCTGAACCATCTCATTTTGCTAAACAAATATGTAACAGTATTCTTTCATTATGTATGATATCTGTACACCAACATTTACTTGATATGGTTCATACATGGACAAATGCTGAAGGCAAGTGTATATACAAATGCAACTGGGAGGAAACAGTTGACATAGAAAAGAAAAAACTTCAGTGGATTGATCATTCTAATTGCTATTTACAAATGTAAGAGTAAATTGTAATCAGGTAATTCCATGATTTATATAAGAATAAACTGTAATTATGGAGCAAAGACGAAAGTCGTCTCTTCAATAAAATCATGAGCCATCAAAGTTTTCAAAAGTGTTGGTTTTAATAACATAATCAAGCAGAACAAGGAATAATGATAACCTCAAATATATTAGGGAGGTAACTGAAATCTGGATTCGGTATTTACAAGATAAATACATTCCAGTTAATGCATAAGAGTTAATAAGCAGTTAACCGAATTCAAGAACAGTGCCTATTTTCAGTATATGTGTTTTCAAAACCAGAAAAATGTAGAATAAAAACTTGGATTTGCTATATTTAAGTTATTAAAATTTCTAATAAAGTTTTTTCACTATCACTTTATTCATACTTCTGTAGATTATAAAATGATTTAATAGAAAAAATATTAAGAAAAAGATTTCTTGACACACACAGGATTAAGTAAGTTAGCTTAGATTGATTGCTCTTACTTGCAACTAAAGAATCCTAACTGAGTCAGCGACACGTGTTAACATTGTAAACAAATCTAGTTTCCTCTGAAAAACACACTGCCCTCTCTATGCTAAAACTTTCTAAATAGTCAACCATGTCTTCACTATATTGTCTTATAGCAGTGAGTCTTGAACAGGGATACACTGCACAGTCACAGAAGGGGTTAGGGTATAAAGTTAGCACATAAGGCGAGAATCACAGTCATAATTACCTTAGAAAATAATGCCCTTGGGAAATCTGATAGTCTGTTTTCCTCTAGTATTTGAGTGTTTGCACTACTTTGGATAAGAGTGAAACGAGGAAGTTGGCTTGCATTTGGGGATGTGTTTTACCAAAAACAAATATTTCTATTTTTTATTTTTAGAGATGGGATCTCACTCTTGCTCAGGCTGGTCTCAAACTCCTGAGCTCAAGTGATCCTCCTGACTCAGCCTACTAGAGTGCTAGGATTACAACCACAACTGGCCTAAAAACAAATATTTCTAAACACTAGAATGCTTGCCATAGTCCAATGATAACACTATAAAAGGCATTAAAACAACTGAGATCAACAGAATAACACCAGATTTCTATTTTCCTTCTCAAGCTCAATATAGAGCAGACATTAATTAACCAGGTTACCTTTATTTACTTTTTTCCCCCAAATGTACACTAGTGCATTCACCTAAGTTAATGCCACCACACACACTTCTGGGTGGTTCTGTGCCAGTAAGTGTTTGCTCAATGATTTCTTTAGGGACTATTAGAACAATTTCCTATGCCCTAAAAGAAAGAAACTATTACATTCATCCATCACTAGAGCACATACTTTCCTCATTAGGTAATTACAACTAAAGGTCTTTTAAGTGCCACCAAGCTGCCTCTTCAACTGAGGCAGAATATTACTGCAATTCCTCTAGAGAGGTCCCTCTACTTTTCAAATTCCATAATCTTGGCTTGATAATCTAGACCAGAGTTCAATAATGCTTATCAGCATATATTTTCTTATATCTAAATTCAATGGATTTTTTTTTATGGGCTTAGTAAAGAGGAAAACATGCTTACCACAGTCCTCTAAGAATATCTTTTGCTGAAATACTATTATATTATTAAGTGTTCCCTCATGGTTCTCATCCCAAGGCTAAATAGTTGAGTTTCTTTAGTCCTTTACAATAGATCCCACTTTTAAATCCTTTCATTTTCTTTATGGCTTTCCCTTGAACCCTTTGCAAGCTTTTCTTATCCCTAAGAAGTACAATGTCCAGAACTAGTGATGACTAGACACTGACTAATAATACAGGAAAATTAATTTGCTATTCCTATAATCTTAACTTTTTTGTATCCAAATATTATTTTAATGTTACAGAATTAAAAAGCTTTAAACAAAATTGCAGTCTTCACATCTTATTAATAATTAAACAAATGTAGGACTGCAAATCACCACCCTTTTAGAACACAGTAAATCCTTGATAATGATAAATTGTTGCCACTGTTATTTCTACATTTGGCAGTTTTCCTACTTCTAGCATACAGAAATAGAAATGGGAATATAAAGAATAGCAAACTGCAATAACATGTAAATATATTCTTCATTTAGGGAAGGCTGATAAAAGCACAAAAGCACTGAGATAAACAAGAAGAGACAAAAGGTGGTAAGCAGTGTATTTAAAAAGAGTACTAAAATAAAGTTTGAATACTTTCATGGCTTCAAAAAATAAAAATTTAAGTTTGATAGTAATCTTTAATTTTCTTTACCTCTGATCTCAAGACAGTATGAATAGCTTCAATTTCCTTTGTCCTCGAATTAGGAAATTCTGCTAAAAAGTAAACAGAATATTTGATCAACACCATATGAAATAACAAATAGGCATCTTCAGGAAAATATATTTTACTGAGTTTAAACAGAATAGTTGGCTGATATGAGAGCAAATTCAGAAGATATATCACTTGATTTTCAACACAACTTTCCATTGTCACTAATACTCTTCACTGTCATATAAGTCATTCTTTTTTGTCTATGTCCTATACCTTAGGATGTCTCTACCTTTACCCCTTGGAAGTGTTCATTAAAATTTTGTCATGGGAAATTAAGTTTTTGCAAATTAAAACTCTTTCTCTGTTGGCTTATGCTGCTATACATTTAGATGAAACTTATTCAACTAGGGCTTAGGGCTTTTACTAACTTCTGTTCCTAGTACTATCAAATAATTAAGCATCTATAAACAAACAATAAAAATATACTAAGAGAACATTCATTTAAAGTAACAGAGACACAATTTATTAAAAATGGGAATGAGCTCAGTCTGGTTTTGTAAATTTTCATTTAAAAGTAGAGTCAAAGCCCAGCAGTGCCAAAATGATGCTGTTAGAAAAACATCATCCGGCCAGGTACAGTGGCTCATGCCTGTAATCCTAGCACTCTGGGAGGCTGAGGCAGGCAGATCGCTCAAGGTCAGGAGTTCTAAACCAGCCTGAGCAAGAGCGAGACCCCTTCTCTACTAAAAATAGAAAGAAAATTAATTGGCCAACTAAAATATATAGAAAAAATTAGCTGGGCACGGTAGCACAGGCCTGCAGTCCCCAGCTACTCGGGAGGCTGAGGCAGAAGGATTGCTTGAGCCCAGGAGTTTGAAGTTGCTGTGAGCTAGGCTGACACCATGGCACTCTAGCCCAGGCAACAGAGTGAGACTCTGTCTCAAAAAAATAAAAAAAGAAATAAAATCATCATCCACAGAGTTAGATACTTTTTCTAGATACAATAGTATTTTTTCATTACTCACAGCACTTTATATTATAAAGATAACTTCTCTGAACCACAGTTTAAAAGAAAATACAAGCAGCATGTAATAAATTATAGTGACATGCACACTCTTCGCATTTTGAAAATCACCAGGTACCATTGCTTCTGTGGTTGTTTGTACATCTTGCTTGAAACTCTGAAAGCATTATCTAATTGCTACTCTGAAGAGAACAAAGTATAATCTCATCTGTTTAGGAAGATAACTGTTAAAAGCAGCAATTGTTTCAAAAGGTATTTAAAAGGTTCATGTAGACTCTACCACCTCCACCCCCAATCCCCCGCTCCAAAAAAATCCGGATCTTTTTTTTTTTTTTTGCCCAGGGTAGAGTGCCATGGCATCAACCTAGCTCACAGCAACCTCAAACTCCTGGGCTCAAGCAATCCTTCTGCCTTAGCCTCCCAAGTAGCTGGGACTGCAGGCATGCGACACCATGCCCAGCTAATTTTTTCTACATATATTTTTAGTTGTCCAGCTAATTTCTTTCTATATGTTTTTTTAGTAGAGATGGGGTCTCGCTCTTGCTCAGGCTGGTCTTGAAATCCTGAGCTCAAACGATTCTCCCACCTCAGCCTCCCAGAGTGCTAGGATTACAAGCGTGAGCCACCGTGCCCTGCCAATCCTGACCTTTTTAAATAAAGAGGAGATATCATGCAGACGAAAAAAATCTGATTTTCTCAATGAGGGAAAACATAACGTCTACCATTTATTAATGTTTACAATTTGCTAGGCGCATTTCTAAGCATTTTGCACTCATGATTTCATTTAATCTCCATCTCATGGTAGGCATGATTATCCCTATTTAACAGATAAGGAAACTATGCCTTTTAGAGATTAATTAATAATTTGCCCAAAATCTCACAACTTGTAATGCAATGCATGAAAGTGGAATTTCAACCCATGTCTATCTAATTTAAAAGCCCAAATTCCCAACCTTGAATAAATCAGTAGAGTGTTTGGTAGAATAAAACCTTCTGATATTATAAATATGGATGGTTTTCAAGTTGTACCAAGAGTGCTATTCTGGAACTGTTTTCTTGTTCATTGCTGGCACAGGGTAAACAATTAATACTAGAACAAGGCTGGGCACGGTGGCTCACATCTGTAATCCTAGCACTCTGGGAGGCCGAGGCGAGTGGATCGCTCAAGGTCAGGAGTTCGAAACCAGCCTGAGCAAGACCCCGTCTCTACTAAAAATAGAAATAAACTAATTGACCAACTAAAAATATATATACAAAAAATTAGCCGGGGGGCCGGGCGCGGTGGCTCACGCCTGTAATCCTAGCACTCTGGGAGGCCGAGGCGGGCGGATTGCTCAAGGTCAGGAGTTCAAAACCAGCCTGAGCGAGACCCCATCTCTACTATAAAAATAGAAAGAAGTTAATTGGCCAACTAATATATATATAAAAAAAAAAAATTAGCCGGGCATGGTGGCGCATGCCTGTAGTCCCAGCTACTCGGGAGGCTGAGGCAGCAGGATTGCTTGAGCCCAGGAGATTGAGGTTGCTGTGAGCTAGGCTGATACCGCAGCACTCGCGCTAGCCTGAGCAACAAAGTGAGACTCTGTCTCAAAAAAAAAAAAAAAAATACTAGAACGAGTAAATAAACTGTACTCTGACCCTATATTTAAATAACTTATAAAACCAATAAGTTAAGTATTAG